>PITA01024379.1:0-26358 GCA_004023965.1 Spilogale gracilis
TTGGGTGTTGAGTTTGAGTAGTTCTTTATAGATCTTGGATACCAGCCCTTTGTCTGTAGTGTCATTTGCAAATATCTTCTCCCATTCTGTGGGTTGCCTCTTTGTTTTGTTGACTGTTTCCTTTGCTGTACAGAAGCTTTTTATTTTGATGAAGTCCCAGAAGTTCATTTTCGCTTTTTTCTCCTTTGCCTTTGGAGACATGTCTTGAAAGAAGTTGCTGTGGCCGATGTCAAAGAGGTTGCTGCCTATGTTCTCTTCCAGGATTTTGATGGATTCCTGCTCATGTTGAGGTCTTTCATCCATCTCGAGGTTGGACAACTACATATAGAAGAATGAAACTAGACCATTCTCTTACACTTTATTTTTTTAAAAATTTTTAAAACTTTATTTATTTGACAGAGAGAAACACAGCCAGAGAGGGAACACAAGCAGGGGGAGTGAGAGAGGGAGAAGCAGGCTCCTGCCGAGCAGGGAGCCCGATGTGAGACTCGATCCCGGGTCTCCGGGATCATGACCTGAGCGGAAGGCAGTTGCTTAACCGAGCCACCCAGGCGCCCCTACACTTTATTTTTAAAGCAAAAGTTTTATTATAAGATAAGAGCTGGTGTCATTGAAGAAAACAGCTCCTTAATCAGTTTCCACTCTAAACAAAGAAAACCACTCTATATCACCATGTAATATTTTCCACAAAAGCAAGAATATTTGTGAACATGTGTGTTATTGTTGTTGTTGTTGTTGTTGTTGTTGTTGTTGTTGTTTTGGTCTGGGTTGTTTTCTTTCGGGTGTGTTGGTTTTGACCAACGTTCACACTTGTAGCTTTTTACCAGAGCAAGGATCTCAGTGTCCCTCAGTGATAACCACAGCATCTTGGTTAAGTGCCCTCCCAGTGCTGGGACCCTGGGCCCCGTCCTCAGAGAGGTCCCCGAAGTTTCCAGGGAGGGTCTATATCTAGGAGATAAAAAGACAGGAGATGCAAACACTTTATTGGAGCTTCAGGCACAAAACATCCTGGTGGGTGACCATCACTGCCTCGAAGGGCCACAGGGCACAGAGGGGAACCTGAGATCTGGCCTATCCATCAAGAAACAGCCACTTCACTGCATTATGTTTAAACAAACTCTTCAGTTCACTTCAAAGAAGTCTAGAGACTGTCCTGCTTCAGAGGAAGCAATAAATAATATCACGTCAAGTATACATGCTTCTGTGCAATGAGTTCATGGACTAGATCTTTATCAATATGTTTCTAGGTCCAGCAACTTTGTTTATTTGTTTCATTCACACTGACTTAGAAGATTTTACTGTAAGATGATATATCATCAAGGTCTTGCCCCAAATGAAGTTTAAAAAACTCTGAAATAAAATCTTAAAAGTACTAGTGGGACATCATCAAGACAAGCGACTACTGAAATTACAAATTTCATTCCCAGCATTTTTGCTTTCTTAAGATGCCTACTCCTTGATTTAGGTCACATTTGGGAGAGATTATGTGAAAAAAAAATCCTCAAGAAATCAATGCAGGGGCGCCTGGGTGGCTCAGTTGGTTAAGGGACTGCCTTTGGCTCAGGTCATGATCCTGGAGACCCGGGATCAAGCCCCACATTGGGCTTCCTGCTTGGCAGGAAGCCTGCTTCTCCCTCTCTCAGTCCCTCTGCTTGTGTTCCCTCTCTAGCTGTGTTTCTCTCTGTCAAATGAATAAATAAAATCTTAAAAAAAGAAAAAGAAATCAATGCAACGTTTTTAGGAGGTAAATTTAAGCTTCATAGTTTAAAAATACCACGCAAGTCTTTGACTGGTAAGTGTAGTTTTTAATCAGCTTCCTGCAGAGACTTTAGAAGTATTTATTTGATACGTATTTATTTAAGTTCTAATACTTACAGCTTTTTAATAAAAGTTTTTAAATTCTAAATCAAAAGGTAGACTTAGCCTAATCTATTTGGTATTTTATCTATCTATCTATCTATCTATTTATTTATTTATTTAAAAGATTTTATTTATTTATTTGACAGGGAGAGTGAGAGAGCACATTCAGGGTGAACAGCAGAGGGAGAAACAGACTCCCTGCTGAGCAGGGACCCTGATGTGGGACTTGATCCCAAGACTCTGGGGTCTTGACCAGAGCTGAAGGCAGATGCTTAACTGACTGAGCCACCCAGGCAACCTTCTATTCGGTATTTTAACAACTCATGCTTATTTTTTGCTTACTTCTGAACATTATCACAAAACCTGCATGTTGGGTGAATCAAGAAAATTCAAGTACTATGACTCAGGGAGGACAAAACAATATAGGGAACATTAAGAAAGAAAACAAGGGGTGCCTGGGTGGCTCAGTTGGTTAAGCGACTGCCTTCAGCTCAGGTCATGATCCCGGAGACCTGGGATCAAGTCCCACATCGGGCTCCCTGCACAGCGGGAAGCCTGCTTCTCCCTCTCTCACTCCCCCTGCTTGTGTTCCCTCTCTCCACTGTGTTTCTCTCTGTCAAATAAATAAATAAAATCTTTAAAAAAAAAAAAAGAAAGAAAGAAAACAAGCAAAACAAACCAAAACAATAACTAATATTCTCCAAGACACAAATGGAAAATGTTCTATCTACATAACAAAGATGATTCTATAAAAAGTAATATTTACAAAACAGAAATCTTAGAATATAAAACTAGTATAAACAGAAATTAAATTGATAGAATAGTTGAAGATCCATTTAAGAAAAACTCCTGGAAATTGGAATAAAACAATATAGAGTTAAAAATAAAGCAGAGAGAGGGGCATCTGGGTGGCTCAGTGGTTAACCATCTGCCTTCAGCTCAGGTCATGCTCCTGGAGTCCCATGATCGAGCCCCGTGTCAGGCTGCCTGCTTGGTGGGAAGTCTGCTTCTCCCTCTCTCACTCCCCCTGCTTGTGTTCCCTCTCTGGCTGTGTTTCTCTTTGTCAAAGAAAGAAAATCTTAAAAAAAAAAATAAAGCAGAGAGAAAAGATTAGAAAATAAAAGGATCAAATCTGTCTTCTAATTAATGAATGTGCAGAAGAGGGAAAAGAGGAACAAGATCAAAAATCAAAGAAATAGGGGTGCCTGGGTGGCTCAGTCATTGAGCCTCTACCTTCAGCTTGGGTCATGGTCCTGAAGACCCAGGATCGAGCCTGCATCAGGTTCCCTACTGGGAGGGAAGCCTGCTTCTCCCTCTCTCACTCCCCCTGCTTGTGTTCCCTGTCTAGCTGTGTTTCTCTCTGTCAAATAAAAAATAAAATAAAAAATTAAAAAAATAAAAGAAATAATGCAAAATAATGTAGAATTGAAGGACACGTTTTCAGATTGAAAGAACCCACCAAATGCCCGGTAAAAATGGGGGGTGGGGATGTTACATGAAGACATATCACTGAAATTTCAAAAAAAAAAAAAAAAAAGCCCCACGAGTGATAAATGGAGGATTCTAAAAGCTTCCAAAAGGAGAAAAAGAGGTCACACACATATGATTAGGAATCATGGTGGTAGCTGATGGGGGAAGGTGAGAAAATACCCAAGCAAACAAAAAAAAAACAGTGGCTTCAAAATCTCAGGAAAAAGGATTTCCACCTTGAAATTGACACTCCAACAGTTTGTGATGTGCACTTTCTCCTGTGAACCCTCCCACACATCTTTTCTCAGGATGCTCGAAAATCCCCAAAGAGGGGAGAGAAATCAAAAAAGGAGGTGTAGGACCCTGGAATAAGAGACTCTAACATGGGAGAAAGGGGAAAAAAACTCCCAGGAAAATGGTAGAAGGAAGAAATAGTGGTATAAACGCATCCTTTAGAAATATGGTAACACCGGAAGATAAACTTCAAAGATTTGAAAGTGGTTGCCTCAGGATGGTGGGAACCAGATATAGGTAAGTTAGGCTCCTTATGTATCTTAGGTATTAATATATTAATATTGTATACATACTGTTATATCCAATAAAGTATAATATAATACATAATACAATACACATAATATAGTGTATATGTGTATGTATTCTCTTTCCCTCATTCACTGCATATATTTTATGTATTTTATACATATTTTATATATACATATAAAATGCATATATTTTATATACATAGAATACACATACATCATATATAATACATATATAAAATACATATATTTTATACACATAATATATAAAGAAAAAGTACTTTTAGAAATAAATTAAAACTAGCTTCCAAAATGTAAAGGTTTCCTGGTCACATTGCCTATTGCAGTTTGGATTTGGTTATATCAAAACACTAATTCTTTTTTTCTTTTTTAAGACTTTATTTATTTATTTGACAGAGAGATCTCAAGTAGGCAGAGAGGCAGGCAGAGAAAGAAGGGGAAACTGACTCCCTGCTGAGCAGAGAGACCGACGCGGGCCTCAATCCCAGGACCCTGAGATCATGACCTGAGCCGAAGGCAGAGGCTTTAACCCACTGAGCCACCCAGATGCCCTCAAAACACCAATTCTAAGGAAATCTTTATGTTGTCTGGCTTCTTAGTGAATCGTTTTAGAGCCAGCTGAAATATGCTTAGAGTTTGAAAACTGGAAATATTTGCTGCTGAGCTAGGACTACACTGTTTCTGCTAGCTGATTATACAATAAAACAAAGAAGGAAGGTCCACAATTACTTATGTGAAATGACAATTTTGAAAGCATGTTGCTGTTGTTTCTTCAGAAATGAAGAGTGCAAACAACTCAACAGCCCCCCATTCCCCATCTTCACAAAGCACAATTCCAGATTTTTAACTTTGGGGCAACTTGAATTCTATCAGCCATCGCTTTATTTCCATGTTCACTCTGTAAAGAGGGATTTCATTTATGCTTGAAGCCAAAGATGAGTTTGTTATAGTTTTGCCATTGGTTTTAGGGTAAATGCTTTAGAACTAGGATATAAACTGTACTCCTTGTGGCCCTCGTAGGGTTTTGGTGGAAAGCCTAGTGTTTACCAGACCCTTCCAACTTGGTGAGATGCAAGCTCCAAATTTGGTCTCCCATGCAGTGGGTTCACTTGGTGTGTCGTCTATGCAAGCGCAGCTCACCGTTCAGGCAAGAATTTCATGGAAGTTCATACAGATTTGGGGCATACTCTCAGTGACTCCTGATTTTCCAAAACTCCGCCCTTGGTTTCCAGCTTCTTTGCCAGCCCCACCCTCCATCCTCTGACAGCCGATCATGCTCTAGTTCTAGCTGCTCCCCGTCGTGTAGAGTAGAACGTGCTCTCAGGAGGGGAGCTGTGTGAACATGACCTACAGCCAGCGTGGTTCCTTTCTCCCAAGGGTCCAATGCCCTCCAATATCTGCCCAAAGTTGGTGACTTTACAGGACCTTCAAATAATTAAACTTTATATTTGCCCGGAGTTTAGAACTGTTATCTGAAAGAGAGTGAGCTGACACAAGCCACTCCACCATTTCCAGAACAAGAAATTCAAGAATTTGCTTTGAAGTATCAATACTTCGGAAATTTCAGAACAATATTGTATTTTTCTGATCCCAGATATGTCCATTTGTATTTTTATGGATTGATTTGTAGACATTTAATAGCAAAATGGCAAAATAGATATTCTGACTCTCAACATAAATCGAGATTTCAGTGATTTTATAGAATGATTATTTTTGGAATTCCCCTATGTACTCTCACAAACACTCTTGTGTTTTACATTTTTGTTTCATCCTCAAATCCTTTTTTCAGTGGCTAAATCTTAGTAGAGGTTTCTTTCGTTCTTTTTATGGGCTAGAATTTTCAAAAGTATGTACATTTTTAACTACCAGCATATTTCTTATCAAAGATTGGCGGTATGTCCTTCAGTAGGTGATTACTATCAAGACAGCGGCTGATCTAGCAACTTCACGCTTCTTTAAGACTGTGCACTTGACATTTGAACTTTTCAACCCTAGGAAGATAAGCATTCTTGAAGAGGATGGCATTACAGGACCTTCTCAGAACTTCCAATTGATCATAACTTACAAGCGTAAACCTAATTGTAAACCTCTGAACTTCTTAGTATTTAAGATCAGCAATAAGTTGTTGAGCAGTAGTTGAGAAGTAGGGCAAGAAAAACTTAACACTTGCATATGCCCAGTTTTCCAGATAGAAAAAAAATGTGTTCTCTTAAAAAAAATAATTTTTTTTAAAGATTTTATTTATTTGACAGAGAGAAACACAGCCAGAGAAGGAACATAAGCAGAGGGAGTGAGAGAGGGAGAAGCAGGCTTCTCACCGAGCAGGAAGCCTGATGCGGGACTCAATCCTGGGTCTCCGGGATCATGACCTGAGCCGAAGGCAGTTGCTTAACCAACTGAGCCACCCAGGCGCCCCCAAAATAAATTTTTTAGTAAGTATCTTTGGTGATCCAGCAGAACGGTTAGTGAGGCAATAATTGCTGTTGTGTTATTTTCATGAGAAATGGCCACGTAACAATGCAGTGCTGTATATTGGAATAGCATTTTACAGTCTATGAATGGCAAGTACTATTATACGCCAACAATTCCCAAATATGTCTCTCCAGCTTGTGCCTCCAGCCTTGACTCTAGGCTCATATACCAAACTGTCCATTCAATGCTTCACTTAGAAATCTAATAGCTTGAGCTTAATGTGTTCAGAACTGAGCTTCTGATACTCTCTCCTTGTAGCGTTTGCCCAAAGTGCTCCTCTGTCAGCCTTCCCCATCTCAGCTAATGGCCACCCCATGAATTCAGTTGTCAAATTAAATATTTGTGTGCCATCCTCGAATCTTCTGTCTCCTCCTCTTCATAGCAGAATCCATAGGCCTTACCTCTGTGATAGGCCCTGAACTTGACCATGTCTCACCACCCCTGCTGTGCATAACCCTCGTCCAAACCTCCACCATCTCTCACCGTCATCGCCATCACCCTCCAATTGGTTGCTGTGCATCTACGCTTAGTTCTCTTCAATCTATTCCCAACACAATAGCCAGAGCAATTCTGTTAAGACACGTATTAGATGAAGACCCTCTGCTCAAAACCCTCCAATGTTTTCTTCTGTCAACCCTATGGCGTGGTTCTTATTATGACCTAGAAGGCCCCACCTTATCTATACTACTCTCCCCTTACTTATCCAGATACAGCAAACTGGCTGTTCCAAACACACTGAACGCTGAGTGTTCCCTCGGCTGCAATGCTCTTATCTCCTTTATCTACATGGCCCGCTTTTGCAGTTTCTTCAGATTTTAACCCAAAGGCTCATTCTTAGTGGCCTCTCCATCTAAATGTGCCTACCTCCTGCCAACACAGTGCTTTTCAGTCTGTTTTGCTGCTCTTTTCTGGTCTGTTTGCTTGTGTAGCAGTTGTCACTCTGTGCCCTACTGTATATTTTCATATTGAGATCTTATGCATCATCAATCTCCATGACTGGAATGGAAACTCAGTGAGGGCAGGGATTTGAGCTAGTTGTCCTCTGCTCTATCTCCAGTGTCAAGGCCCTGTCTAGCACACAGTAGGAGCTCCAAACATATTTGTTCAATGACTATACATAGCATTTCCATAGCTGATCCTTCCAATAATTCTATCTCCATTGTATTAATGCAGAAAGTACATTCAAGGTGATTACATGACTCATCTAAGACACATAGCCAATTTCAAAGACTATAATTATAGACAGTTTTTAAAAAAAATCTGGATTTAGGGGCACCTGAGTGGCTCAGTTGGTTAAGTGACTTCCTTCGGCTCAGGTCATGATCCCGGAGACCTGGGATCAAGCCCCACGTCAGGCTCCCGCTTGGTAGAAGGCCTGCTTCTCCCTCTCTTAGTTCCCCTGCTTGTGTTCCCTCTCTGGCTGTATTTCTGTCTGTCAAATAAATTAATAAAATCTTAAAAAAGAAAATTCTGGATTCAGAGGTATTTCCAGCACTATATGCTCCACCCCAAATTCAAGACCAGCATATGACTGAGTCATCTGAATCCAATGAGTAAATGTAGGTATTGTTTTATGAACCAAAAGGAGAAAGATTTTTAGGTGTCTTTATTTCCATATTATTATCTCCTCTGAACTTATAACACAGATTTTAAAAATATTGATTTGATATATTCACACTGTAAATTAGTCATTTTAAAATGAACAATTCAGTGGCATTTAATACACTCACAATGTCATGCAACTACCATCTCTAGAAATACAAGATTTTGATCTTTCTCTCCTTCCTCCCTCCTTCCCTTCCTTCTTTCTTTGGTCTCCCTCCCTCCCCTTTCCTTCCTTCCCTCCATCCCTCCCTCCTTCCCTTCCTCTCTTTCGCCTTCCCCCTCCTTTCTTCCTCCTCTCCTCTCTATTTCTCTCTCTCTCTTTTTTTTTTTCAGACTGTGCTATGACAAATGTAAAGAATAAAGTCAGAAGAAACTTAAAGAACCCAAATTCTTTCCTGGGAATCAGTTTCTTCTTTTCTAAACACTATTATTTTTCTACCATGTTCACTGGACTGTTGCTAGGCTCTAGTACTCCCAGCCTTAGAAGAAAAATATCACATAAGTAACACAGTGATACATATTTCTGATGTGTGGTTAGTTATTCCTATTCACAGCATCTTCTTGATACTTACATTAGAAATTATCCATAGAATTTAGTTCCCATTACTTGGTGTCTGCTAAGGTCCGTGCTCTCCTTAGTCTGTAGGCTTTCTGTAAGACTTTAATTTTACATTACAAAGTTAATCTTACAATTTAATTAAACGTTATCTAACATATTGGGATTTTATATAAATACCATCTATTCTTATGAGTTTGTCTCAAGAACATGCCGTGCCCCTAAGGCTCTCACTTTTCCCAACGGCTTTCTCTGTTCCATATGTCAGATTCTCTCCACACCCCAAGGCCCAGGCTTCCTTCTTCTTTGAGATTCTTACCAGCAACTCACGGTGCTACTGATTTCTTTAGCCCTCTGAATATGTCTTACTGTTCTTATAGTCCACACCAGGTGATTGATCACTCAGTTACATTCTCTTCTGTTTTGCTTATTATCACTTAATCACTGGCTACACTGGGGCCCCATCGCTCTTTCCACCAGCAGAGAAGATGAAACTAGATGTCCTTGAAACTTTCTTCCAGCTCTGAAAACTCTGATTATGTGTAGCCTCAAATTTCCTTCTTGGATTATCAACTTCTTGAGACAGATACATATATTTTAAAATCCCCGCAGTGTACTGTGCTCAGCATAGACAAGTGTCCAGTAAATGTCTCATCACCATCAAGAGGCAGGTTTCTGTGTATTTAGGAGTGTGATACAACTCCCAGAAGTGACAATGGTCCATTAGGCCAAAGTAATAATTCAACATTCGGGTCTTGGGAGTGGCAATCTTGCTGCTTGTGATGCTCACAACAAGCCCAGAATAATGTGTCACCCTCTGGCAGGCTTGCCTTAAGAGAGAAATCTTTCATTTGGATACAAAAGTTAGGGGAGACTCTAGAAACCATACTATAGGAGGAACTGAAGACATTTATCCTGGATAGGAAACAATAGGAGCCAAAAATACCGTATTCAAATGCTTAACGATATAGAATGAGAAACAAAATTATTTTGGGTGATCTGAAAGATAAATCTAGGACAAATGGGTGGATTTTCATATAGGGGCAATTTCAGGTTAACATAAGTAACAACATTTCATAAGGTTTTTTTTATATATGAATTAGCTATTTAACAATAGAATGAGTTGTGTGCCTCGTTGGTTCTGTTGATTAATTGTACTGACTGCCTGCTCTATGCCAGGACTGTTCTGGACACGAGCAAATGATAAATGAGACAGTCAGGGACCCGCTGTAATAGACCATATGTTCTGGTGGGACAGAGAAACAGTGAGAAAAAACAAAAAACTCCGCTAAGAAAATAAAATGTTCGTGAAGAAAATGAAATAGTGCGCGGGGATAGAAGGAGGGGAGGTGCAAAGGGAGCTGGGTGAGAATAGATGGTCACGGAAGCCCAGACATTTGAACTGAGACCAAAATGACCAGAAGAACCAGCCATGGTTCTTCTTCCTGGAGTGGAAGGGCATTCCAGGCATTTGGTACAGCAAGGGTGGATATGCCAATATCACCAATATCAGTGGTCCTCAGCCAATGACCCTGTGATGGTTCGAATGTCTGGGTCCCCTGGGCCCAGCTTTAGTCTCATCACCATCAAGAGGCAGGTTTCTGTGTATTTCTGTGTATCTGTCAAACACTAATATATGCTATGAAGGTAGTTTGTAGATGTGATTAACATGCATAATCAGTTAACCTTGAAGGAGGTTACCCTCCAAAAGTGAGTGGATCTCATCTAACCAGTTATGCCTTGGGGGCAAAAACAAGGTTCTCTGAAAAGAAGGAGTTTTACCTCAAGACTACTGAGTAGAATCAAATCCCCACTGAGTGTCCAGCCCGCCAGCTTACCCTACAGATTTCAGACTTGCCAGCCCTCACGTCACACAAGGCAATTCCTTCAAATAAATCTGTGTGTGTGTGCGTGTGTGCATGTGTAGGTCCTGCATTCCTCTACACACACACATATACACGCGTATTCACATCCTATTGCTTCTGTTTCCCTGGAGAGCTCTGACTTACACGGACCACTTCCTGGAGCTTCTGCGTATTCTGACATGAAGTGTCTGCAATTCCACAGCCAACTGAGAGGGAGCTGAGAGTAGGCCCCAACAGGTTATGATGCCAGAATTATTTAGGGACCCAAAGAGCTGTAAACACAACTTTTAGAAAGTATTCCTACTTCACAAATAGCCCTGCTGTCTCTTGACTCCTACAGAGTCACCTCCCATTGCAAATGTCCAATAAAAAATGGAGATTTCATCCCTTACTCTATTTTTATGTTCGAGAATTGACTTCTTACTTTAGAATTTCCCTTGGAGAACAGTTTAAAGAAGAAGACGTAGTTATAGGAATTCAAATTAGAGTTTTCCATTCTTTGCTGGATTAAAATAGACATATTTATGTCTTTTGAGACCTTCCATAGCTACAGTACAAAGAATACTCTAGAAGTTCAAGGTGAAGTGTGTGATGTTATCAGCCAGCAGCCGTTTTTGATTTATAATCTCTTACCTGAGAAATCACCTTGGAATTATTTTCCTGGCATTTGCACAACCGATACAGGTCACTGATAACATTTCTTAACTCTGTCACTTGCTACTCCCTTCAAACTCAGCAAATGGCTCATTTCACAGACTCAAGGCAGCTTTCTCACCAGAGAAGCGAAACGCCGGGATCTCCTGGCCGTAGCTGAAATCACAGATGTCTCTCCAACATCTCCACCAGCAGTGCAGAGTGTAGAAGAATGTCATTGGTCACCAGAGAGCTAGTAGCAGAGTGAGAATTACAGATTACTATGGTCAACTTATCATTTTGATGAATAGACAAAATCTTTTATATAGTACCTTTGCATAGTATTCATCTTCTTTCCTTCTCCATATAAAATATGTTTTAGTTTTTTACAGTGCATAGTCTTATCTAATCTTACATGACACTAATTAAGTTTTGCCAAAATAACTTCAAAGCATAAGTATTCTAAGCTGTGTTTTATAGATAGACAGTTTGTTAGTTGGAGCTGAGCTGTTGTCCTGAATGAGTCAGGAAGGAATACAGAACGGGGAACGTGTGATGGAAATCGATATTTGAAATGTTGGAGTCTCACCTTCCATCTTCCCAGGAAGTGCTGAGTCCCATTTTCAGAGGGCTTGGCTTGATTCACAGATTCCAAAGCCCATGGAAAAGGCTCTATGATAACAAAATACTTTTGCTTAATTGGATGCATTTTTCTCCAGTCTTTTCTTCTTTACCTTCAATGGGTTACTTCTGAGGAAACTTCTAGAAGATATCCTGTTTTCTGTCTCACCTTCACTCTTACTTATTTCAGATTGTAAAGCACATATTTCCTATGTTACCATACAAGTCTTCCAAGTAATTTAGGACATTTGTCGATAAGCAAAAAGGAGAGATTCCTGGTACCCTGAGGGAAAGGAGCTGCAGCCCTCCAGCCTTCCCACAAAAGGCACTGGCTACCCCATCTTCACACTGCACAAAAGTGCTGGGCCCAACACCAGCCCCCACTAAACAGCTGTGCAAGCATGGGCAGCACCCTTTCTTATGCTCACTACTTACAGTTTTGTGTGAAGACCAGACACCTAAACCCCTCGCTTAATCCCATCTTTGCATGAGATTACATCTAAATATTTCTAGACTTTATCATGTGCTATCTAAATCTCTTCTTCTACCTAAATATCCCTGGTCCCTCGAATCCACCTTCATCAAGTGTAATGCTTAATTTTATGAGTAACCTTCTAGGCTATGATCCCCCATTGTTTGGTCAAAATTTATTCTAGATGTATCTGTGATGATATTTATAGATGTGATTAACTTTAAATCAGTAGATGTCAAGTAAAGCACATTCCCCTCTATCAGGTGAATGAGCCTCAGCCAGTTTGGTGAAGGCCTTAAGAGGAAAGACTAAGGTTGCCTGAAGATGCGAATCTGCCTCAAAATTGTAGCATAGAAACCCTGCCTGAGTTTCCAGTCTGCTGCCCTGTGGAATTTGGACTCAAGATGATTGCAACATCAACTCTTGACAGAATATCCAGCCTCTAGGCCAGCTTGACAGATCTCTGATCTGCCAGGCCCTACAATCCTGTTGGCCAGTTCCCTAAAATCTCTCCCTCTCATTCTCTCTCTCTGTCTCATTCTCTCTCTTTCTTATATATTTCTAGAAATGTATCTATTGGTTCTATTTTCTCTGAAGAATCCTGACTAATACACCAAACAACAGACTATTTTCATTTTCCCATCCTTCTCATTATTTTCTGAATATGGTCCAGGTTACTATTACCTCACCCAATATACTCAGGTGTGCTGAGTGCCAGGCAGAGCAAGACCTTGTCCACCTTAACCCAGCTCTGGTATCAATTCGTGTATATAACTTGCTGCCTAAGAACAGAGCCTCGGCATCAGAGAGAGCTGGATTTAAGCCTTCATCTTACAATTCTGTGACTGACGCGAGTTACTTCACTTCTTTCACTCTCACTTTTTTAAATCTCTGGATGAGGATCACGAAGTGCATCATGGTGTTTTGTGGTGTGAGAATAAAGAAGATAACTCTAAGGAGAGTTCCAGTCATTCTGTGGCTTTAGCGACAGGTAATCCTAAATGATCCATGACGACTTGCTACAATATCCAGTAAACAAATCAGTGACAGATCACAGGTCTCAAAAACAACCAATGAGCCAGAGGCTCACAGCAATGATCATACCTCCGAAGGTCAGCCAACCATCAACTGTCTTACTTGAATTACTCTGTCTCCAGAGCTGAATAACAACCCATCCCCAAGACCTCTGCTTCTGAACACACACAGTCCTGAACTTGACATTGACCCAAACCCTCTACAAGTGCATCTCTCAGCTTTGCTCAGAGACCATGTGGTTAAAAACACAGCTATCCCTTGTTCAGCAATAATTTCAGCTTTTTGTTCCAGGCATTGAGTGGTGGTCATATCTTTTTTTTTTTTAAGATTTATTTATTTATTTGAGAGAGAGAGAGAAAGACAGAAGGAGAGAGCACAAGCAAGAGAGTCAGGGAGAAGAAGAGAGAATCTCAAGTATATTCCATGATGAGCCCAGAGCCCAGTGGTCACATCTTTTGACAGAGGATAAAATTGGGACATATGTGAAAAGTATTTGACATGGTGCCTGGCATAAAATAATCACGTAAGAAATGTTATTAGCTATTATCTGGAATGCATAATTCTATTCATGTCTTCTAAGGTTCCTCTGGCTTTTTCGATAGCAAAGGCTGTCAGCCTGGGAGTGATATTTTGGTTGTTTGGAGCACCGTCCCCCCCAAATGGGCATATCTGGGATTTGCCCAGCATGCAGTTGGGCCGGGAGGTGACAAGACAGAGGAACGATCACCCAAGGAGGATGGTCAGGACAGTAGTGGCTCATTGTACCCATGACCACATCTTGTCCAGCCATGGTCTTGTCTGCTTCACAAGCCGCTGTTGGGGAATAGTCTTGTTACACTGTGTACTAAACTCAGAGTTCTTTCTGCGGGGACTGCTGATGACCCACTGATTCCAACCTGCATTCTTCTGTTCCTTGGACCTCCAACTAGTAGGGTAAGACCAATGCCACATTAAATTTCATCTTGCTAACTTTGGTCCAGTGTAGCAGTGTGATCAAAATCCTAGATGGGAAAATGTCTTCAAATAGACACTGAAGTGAGAAATAACAAGGTCTTAGACACATAGCAAAGGAAATTTTGCCCTTCTAGTGAAAGGCTCTGCTCTATCATTCCTTTGTTCACGCAATTCTGCTGTCACAGATGGGGATTCAGGAAGGAGGTATGTTTATTTTGTACTTTATATAGACTTTAGTTTTTAGGACATCTTTAGAATTACAAAGTTATTGAGTAAAGAGTATAGAGTATAGCACTCAGGTTCCCCTATTTTTATTTTAAAATTTTTATTTATTTATTTGAAAGAGAGAGAGCATGACAAGCAGGGGGGTAGGGCAGAGGGAGAGGGAGAAGCACACTCCCCACTGAGCGGAGAGCCTGATGCAGGACTTGATCCCAGGACTCTGGGATCATGACCCAAATCAAAGGCAGATGCTTAACTGACTGAGCCACTGAGGCACCCTCAGTTTCCTGTATTATTAACATCTTACATTACTATGGTACATTTGTTATAATTATTTGATACATTATTGTTAACTAAAGTTATTCAGACTTCCTTAATTTTTATCCAGTCCTATTCCCCGCTCCCAGGATGCCATCCAGAATACCATATTATGTTTACCTGACATTTCTCTTTAGACTTTTCTAGATGGTGAGCTTCTCAAATTGTCCTTGTTTGATGACCTTGACCGTTGGGAGGGGGACTGGTCAGGTATTTTGTGCAATGCTCCTCCTTTGTTGTTTTTCTCATGACTAGATTGGGATTGTGATTTGGGGAGGAGGAAAAAACACAGAGGTGAAGTGACATCTTCATGACATCATGTCAGGAGCACATGTCATCAGCATGACTTCAGGCTGTTGATGTTGGCCTTGTTCACTTGGTTGAGGGAGAGTTTGTCAGACTTTTCACTATTAAGTTACTCCTTTTCCCTTTCTGCATAGTATTCTTTGGAAGGAAATCACAATGCTGTGGCCTGGAGTTAAGGAATGGGGAGTCATGCTCCATCTTCTTGAGTGTGGAGTATCTAAATAGATTATTTGGAATTATCCTGGACATGTGTCTCTTCTCCCCCATTTGTTTATTTTTTTAATCATATATTTATATCAGGATAGACTCATGGATTTGTAAAAATATTTTGCATTATAATACAAGACTATTAAAAACATTTTTTTTCCAGCTTTGGCCACTGGGACCCCTTTCAGTTGACTTTTGTGTTCTTTTGACATGATCCTATGATTGTGGAGCTTTGTTGTTCTTGATTGGTTTTTTTGTTTGTTTAGCACTTTCCACCACCACGAAATGCTCCAGGCTCAACTTGTCCACCTGGAAGTATAAGGGGAGCTGGTTCCTGAAGATGTGTAAGACCCTGGCACCTGGGCAGCAGGCTAAGATCCCCTTAACCAAATCCAACAGCATGGTTGAGAGGCTCTCCTCTACTTCCGACTGACCATGGGCAGGCTTTAGTGGCCTCTGTAAGGTTTTTTAGGCAAATGAAAGAGACCCCAAGGCAAAATGATTCCGTAGGATGAGCTTTATTGCCAGCATCCTCCCGTGAGTTTCCGGGACTCAGGAGAGGAGAGTTGGTTGGGGAGTTCAGGGGTGGGGTAGGGTGGGGGGGGGTTGTTTAAGCCTTATTGGTTCTGGGTCTGGATTTGGGTGGGTTTTTTCCCATATTAGGCAAGGGAACATCGTGTCCCTAGGTGATTGGATGGGGGTGGGGAAAGTCCAGACGAGGGTGGGTGGTCCCTGGCTGGAAAGTCCTGGATGGAAGGTTTCAGTTTCCCATCTTGGTTTCGATGTACTGGAGATGACCTGGTGGCCACAGCTGCTTTGGCAGGAAGATCAGCCATCTTGACCCAGTCTGTGATGTCCGCCATTTTGGATGCCCCTGTCTCTCAGCCAGCCCAACAGTCTCTCCTTTCTCTTCTCCTTTTTTTTTTTTTTTTTTTAAAATTAACATATACTGTATTATTTGCTTCAGGGGTACAGGACTGTGATTCATCAGTCTTTTTGCAACACAAGTTCTCACATGTCTCAGCTTCAATTTGGGGTGGGTGCCCAGTGAATGTCTAGTCTAAAATTAGCAAGGGAAAATTCTTAGAGACATTATTGTTTAAATTTCTAAAATTTTATAACTGCATGTGATTATGTAGCCTTTGCTGCTGTGTAACATCCTAGTTGGCACATCTTATTTCTCTCGCTCACTAGAAATTTCTTGAAGGCAGAGGTCACATTTTGTGCTTCTTCATATAATTCCTTTTCTGAGCACTTAGCATACAGTTGGTGAATGAATATATTTGGTTGAAGATGTCACAATTTTTTTCAATCATTTTGGCAGATATGTTCTCTAAGATGAACTTGACTTTTTTTAAATCACAAGATAAAAATTTAAGGTTGTACCTTTATTTGAAAGGCTCTGTTAGAGTTCCATGATGATTGTGATATTCTTTTTTTTTTTTTTTGATAATAAATCTGTATTTCTTGAGTCTTTTTAAAGTTTAATTTTTTAATTCCAGTATAATTAGCAGAGAATGTTATATTAGTTTCAGGTCTACAAGAGAGTGATTCAACAATTCTATACATGACTCAATGTTCATCTTCTAATTCTTTTTTTTTTTTTTTTTAATTTTGATTGTGATATTCTTGCAACAAGGGTAGTGATACCCAAAGAGAAATGAATGGGTCTCTGTTCCGAAGCCTGAAGGGCTAGCACTTGAGCATAAAGACAGAGACCTCTATAGTGACTCTGGGCATCCCTTTCTGACGTTGTAATTCTGGGTGCCCTTGAATGAAGGGGTTTTAGTGCTCCGTCTTGGCAATCGCCAGAGAAGATCTTTAAAAGCATAGAGCTTAGGGTGGTTAAGAGAAGCTTATGGAAACCTGGATCATTAATATAGTCTGTTAAATGGACCATCTGGGGACACAAGGCTTTTTCAGTGGTGGGTTTTAAAACCTTACCCTTAAGAAGCATAAGGAAAGAGAATGTTTTATTTTCTACCTCAGAGGTCTCCATAGGCAGCCAGGTGGCATTTTTACTCAGCAGTGCCCTTCTGGTACATCAGTCAGGAGGGTCACAGGTGGCTACAGTCAGAGAGTGGCTTCTTCGACCTCTTCTCTCCACTCCTCAGCCCTAGAATGCCTCATATTTCAAAAGACTTACCAGACATATCATAAAGCACAAAGTTATATGGGTAGCTCAGCTGTCTGAGAGAGGATCAGAAGATCCAGCTCTAATGGGCTGATTAATGGAAAATCCATTATTGGTGTAGATTGGGGAGAATTTTTTTTTTCTTTAACCAAGTGGCATGGAAATATGAATAAATAGGGTGACTATCAGCAGAGGAAGTTAGTGGTTGGAACTCTGGTTTTCTGTTCTATATGGTTTGTAAATAGAAATGTTAAAGGGTGGTTTTTCAGTTTTTGAAGTGTTTATTATGAAGTTTATTTATGATATTTATACTTAAAAGGTAATAAAAATATATTCTCTCCCATTAAGTAGACTACACAGTCAAAATAAATGTTTTTCCTTGTACAAGTTCAATGACAAAATCATTTTATGTAAAGATTTAAATTTAAATTAAATTAATTTATTTATTCATTTTTAAAAAGGTTTTATTTATTTATTTGACAGAGAGAGCGCACAAGTAGGCAGAGTGACAGGTAGAGAGAGAAGAAGAAGCAGGCTCTCCACTGAGCTCATTTCCAGGACCCTGAGATCATGACCTGAGCCAAAGGCAGCCACATAACCAACTAAGCCACCGAGGCGCCCCTGATTTTTATTTTTTTTTTAAGATGTTATTTATTTATTAGAGAGAGAGGTAAAGAGAGAGGGGGGAAGGAGAGAACACATGCAGGCAGAGGGAGAGGGAGAAGCAGGCTCTCTGCTGAGCAGGGAGCAAAATGTGGGGCTCCATCCCAGGAATCCAGGGTCATGACCCAAGCTGAAAGCAGCTGCTTTACCTACTGAGCCACCCAGGCACCCCTGTAAAGGCATTTTTAACCTCCTAGTTCATCAACTTTCATTTACCGTATTTTGAACAACCATGAAATTATAAAGTAGGAGTGCCAGATAAAGGATACCCAGTTAAATTTGAATTTTAGATAAATGGTGAATATTTCCTGTAGGTCCATGTGATATTTGGGGTACATGTTTACTCAAATGTACTTGTTATTTATTTTAGTTCAAATTTAACAGAAAACCTTTTATATTATTTGTTAACTCTGACAACCCTGTCACCAAGGCAAATTTTTCTGGGAGAAATTTGAAGCTATCAACATAACATTTATTTATTTTTCTTTCTTTCTGTTTTTTTTTTAATAAATATTTTATTTTTTTATTTATTTGAGACAGAGAGACAGAGAGAGAGCAAGCAGGGAGAGGAGCAGAGGGAGAGGGACAAGCAGGCTCCGTGTTGAACAGGAAGCCTGACATGGGGCCTGATCCCACGACCCTGAGATCATGACCTGAGCCGAAACCAAGAGTCACATGCTTAACTGACTAAGCCACCGAGGTGCCCCTCAATGTAACTTTTTTTTTAGGAGTTTATTTGTTTATTTGAGGGGCGCCTGGGTGGCTCAGTTGGTTGGGCGACTGCCTTCAGCTCAGGTCATGATCCTGAAGACCCGGGATCGAGCCCCACATCGGGCTCCCTGCTCGGCGGGAAGCCTGCTTCTCCCTCTCTCACTCCCCTACTTGTGTTCCCTCTCTCCGCTGTGTTTCTCTCTGTCAAATAAATAAACTCTTTTTTTTCTTTAAAAAAGAGTTTATTTATTTATTTGAGAGGGAGAGAGAGTGAGTGAGAGAGAGAGCATGAGAGGGGAGAAGGTCAGAGGGAGAAGCAGACTCCTTGTGGAGCTGGGAGCCCGTTATGGGACTTGATCCTGGGATTCCAGGATCATGACCTGAGCTGAAGGCAGTTGCTTAACCAACTGAGCCACCCAGGTGCCCCTCACTGTAGCTTTTAATAAAACACATTGGCTTTTATTTACACCGTGAAATCAACTTTCCGTGGTAGACATGTTGCATCTGACTCCTCGCATCTCCTTGGCTCACAGCCTGTTTCAACCCACCTCTTAGAGCCCCGCCCCACCCCACCCCAGAAACGGCTCTTGCCATGGTCAGCAATGATTTCCATGTTGTCAGATCCAAAGACTCTTCTGTCCTCATCTTTGTCTTCTGTGACCCCCTTCTCTATCCCAGTTTTCTCCCTATCTGACCACTAATTCTCATTCCTCTGTCAGATCCTCCTACTCTAACTACAAATTGGGAATTCCTTACAGTCCATACCAGATTCCTCTTTCTTCTTCGATACCAACACTGATAGAAATTTCTGAGAGAATGGAAGTGTCCCATGCAACAGCTGCTAGCTACACACGGCTGCTGAGGAAATGTGGTCAGTATGACTTAGGAACTGATTTTTAATTTTATTTAATGAATTGATATCGCCACATAAAGCCAGTGGCTACTCTCTCGGGCAGCACAACTGCAGGCTGTCTCACAAGGGGAGCTATTGAGAAGCACCTTCAGCAGCACTTTCCTGGGTCTCCTCCACGGTTCAGCTCTCCCCGCAGAGCTGCAGGGTGATAGCTGATGACTCAGATCACTCAGGGCATTGACTGAGCATGACTGTTCTTTCCCTAGCTGCCACTATTCAGAGACTAGCAGCAGGCACTCAGTTGGTTGAACCTAGAAAATGAGAGTTGTTCCTGATTTTTTCGTTTTCTTTACTATCTCACATCCGAACCATAAGTAACTTCTGTTGATTCTACCTCCAACTTGCATTTTGAATCTGTCCACCTCCTACCATCCAATCCAAACAATCATTATTTCATGCCTGATGACTTGCAATAGTCATCCTGCCTGTTGAGCCCTCCTTCAGCCCATTATCTACACGGTTGCAACATAATCCTCTCAAAACCTGAGTTAGATCATGTTACTTTTCTGCTTACCATTCTGTTTTGACATTGTTTTTGGAATAAAACGTCGACTCCTTGTTTTGGACTTCAAGAATCTGGACCCTGATTTCCCTTCCAACCTGTTTTATACTGTGTTTCCTCTTGTCCCTTTGCACTAAACCTTCTGGGACAATGTGTGCTCTGTTGCCCCAGGGCCTTTGCACTTGATCTTTTTCATGTGCAGTCTCTTCCCAAGCTAATGACCTGGACAGCTTTTCTTACTCCTTGGTTCTTAACTCAGTACTGCAGGGAGCTCTCCCCTAACCACTTATCCCAGTGGGTTCACTTCCATTTCCTTGTTCTCCACATCAGCATAGGGACTGTTTTCTCCTTACACTGTGTGCTTGTCTCTTCAATGTCTATGTAACGCACCAGCCTATGAGCTCCAAGAGGGTGGAGGCTTCTGTGTAACTCCGCACACTTATCTAATACTAGCACATCACTGACGTATAGTGGAACTTGACAAATATTTGTTGAATGAATGAATGAATGAGCTCATACTTCGACTTAAAGGCAGAGTATTATATCTTATTATTTTTAAAATCCAATTTTTAATTTGTATTTTAAATAGCAACAAGTGGATGACTTGGCTCCTGCCAGCATCTTCCTTTCTTCATTAAATGCACACAACAGTGGCATCCAGGGAAAAGTCAAAGATCATAAAGATTCGTTACACTGAGAATAGTGTTTTTCTTTCAAGTCTCCACAGCATCATATTGCTCTCAGCTTCCTAGAACTACCTACTACACTAAAGAGGCTTCCAGTACTATCCTGCAAGTCATAGACATTGGTTGCGCTTTGGAATTATCTGGGAAGGTTTACAATATGCCGGTTGGGTCTCCTCCCTGTAGATGCTGCTTTAATTGATTTGAGGCGTGTCCTGCCTGCTAGGATTGTTATAGCCACCCAGGAGACTCTAACGTATAGCTACGGCTGCCTAGCACAGAGGGAGGTTGTGGACCAAGGAAGGATGGATGCAGTGAGAGACTGTCTTTCAAATCATCTTGTCAGTTCTGAGTTCTGTTGGCCGTACTGTTCTTAATGCAGCGTCTCACAGATGAGTTAATAGTGTTGTATAAGATTTTTAATCATGAAAAAAGCCCATTAGCTTTTCTGACAAATGTTCCATTGGAACTGTCAGGGCTTGGATTCAATACATCTGATTAGCGAATGAATAACTCGTGTTTGTGTTTCGTGTCCCTTGGCACTGGTTCAGTCTAATTGTGGTCCTCTGCCTTTATCAAAGGTGTTAGCCACCAGCCCGGCCTTGCCTCCTTTGCTTTGTCTCCCTCTGTGCTCAACAGCTGGCGTTGTCCTGGGTCTCGCTGCAGGCTTGAGCCCCTCCTGCTTCATCAGCTGAGCAGAGCAAACGATGTCAGAAACTTTGGCTGCTCTGACTTATACTCCCCGTATTTGAAAGCTAATAATAAACTTGTAAGCAAAAAAAGTTATTAATAACTAGCATTCATAATTAATATTTCATATTAATAATGACATGGCAGCTGGGTCTTTACAAGTTTCCTACTTCTCTGCATTTTCCACAAAACTTGTCGCTCCCTAACCAATCGGATTTTCTAAGCAGTTAATATGATCCAGAGTCTAAACTTCCTGTGCCTTCCTCAGCCAGCCCAGTTCACAAGAACTGATCTGTGCTACACAGCCGACCTGTCCTGTATCCCGGCTCCTTGGAGGATGGCATGGCTGGGGGGCCCTGGCTACGCTTGGGGTGTGTTTCTTCACCCACCTCTCCTGGGATCAACTCCCACATCCCGGCTCCTGAGTCTGCCCCTGTCTAGACGTGTCAGCACTGGGCTTAAACTTCCAGACGGGAAAAGTCACTTATGTGTTCGTTTTCCTCCTTGGCTCCTGCTTCCTACAAGCTCATTTTCACCACCATTGACTTTTTCTACCTGAGCCATCCGCTGCCCACTTGCTTCAGGAAAAGATCACTAGTCAGTAGCTCTCACCCATTTTACTCCATTTTCATCACTCTTTGGCATTTCCTTGCAACCTCTGCACTAGTGATTGCATAATATCTCTTCATAAGTTGCCTTGCCTTCAAACAAACAAATAACCCCCATACTCTCTTGCTTTGCCTAGGCAAAAGATACTTTGAAATCATCGGTTTGATGTGTTACTTATATCTTTCCCTATTACACATTAAAATAAACTCACAACTATTCACATAAAATATCTACAGACTATTTAGAATTGCCCCATAATCAGGGCACCCTTTGTACCACACTTTGGGAGATGTCTGCCTCGGGGTCTCCCCCCTGAGTGTGTGCACTCCCATCCCTGCCTGCCCCTTTCTGCCTGTCCTATGTGCATCCACACGGCCCACGTTGGGACATATATACTTAGGACCCCCTGCTCAGTGCCAAGTATGTATGTGCTAAGTACAAATGGGATTTCAGAGATAAATGACTCCAGTCCAAGCTAACATCATGTGGTGGTTCAGAGCATAGATCCCGGAGGTGACCTGAATTCAAGTTGCAGCTACAATATAAGTCATTGCACGTCTCTCAGGTAGCTCAGGGAACTGCTGGGAGGGTTAAACTCATTAGCGTATGTCCAAAGCTTAGAACAGTGTCTGACCCCCCCACAAGTGCCATATAAATGTTAGACATTATTACAGGCTGTGAGCTCAGGCAACAGAAGTTGAAAGAAATAAGTAGTCTGTGAGTGTGCTAGGCATCCTTTCCTCGGAAAGAGTTGGCGAAGGAATCATGGGAGTGTACCCATATTTATTTAATATGGATGCCAGGACTCCATGTATGTATTACATCCGGGTGTTAGGACTTTATAAAGCAGGTAAAAAATATATAACATTCAATAATTTAAAATGGCATCCATCTGACTTGCTGTCATTTAGTTATGCAAGTTGAGTGTTCTATGCAAATTCCACTTCAATCCATTCCATTCTCAAAAGAAATTTATGTCCTTTGTATTAATTTGAAAATTGGATGATTTTAGTAAGTATTAGGAGCTGGGCAAAAATGTGCGTGTGCTCTGAATGTTTTGAGTAGGCCTTTTCTTATTAGTATAGCAAGTAGTCCTTTCTAAAATAAACTACTGAAATACCTACAAATAAATTTAACTGAGAAAGTGAAAGATCTGACCTGCACACACTGAAAACTAGACGACCTTGATGAAAGAAATTAGAGAAGACACAAATAAGTGGATACTCTGAGCTCACGAAGCAGAAGAATTCATATTGTTAAAATATCCATATTACTCAAAGCAAACTATATATTCAGTGCAAAATTCCTACCAACATTCCAATGGCATTTCCGCAGAAATAGAAAACACCAGCCTAAAATTTGTGTGGAACCACAAGAGACCACAAAAGCCAAAGCAATCTTGAAAAGGAAGAACAAAGCTTAAGACATTATGCTCTCCGATTTCAAAGCTGTAGTAAATGAGCAGTATGGTAGTGACATATGGTAGGGAACAAACAGAGAGCCCAGATATAAGTCCATACAAATATAGGCAATTAACATATAACAAAGGAGCCAAGAATGTACAATGAGGAAAAGACAGTCTCTCCAAGAAATTGCACTGCTGAGACAGCTAGATGCAAAAGAATGAAATTGGACCACTGTCTTATTACACCATACACAAAAATTAACTCAAAGGGACTCAGAACTTAAATATAAGACCTGAAACTATAAAATTCCTAGAAAAATAAAGAGGCAATAAACTCCTTGATATTGGTCTTGGTGATGATTTTTTGGGTTTGACACCAAAAACAAAAATAAGTGAAATGACATCAAACTAAAAGGTTCTTGCACAATAAGAGAAATCTTCAACACAAGGGAAGGGCAACTTACCAAATGAGAGAATATTTACAAGTCATATATCTAATAAGGGGTTAATATCCAAAACACATAAAAAACTCATACAAGTCAGTAGCAAAAAAACCCCAATTCAATTAAAAAATGGGCAGAAGATCTGAATGGACATTTCTAAAGAGGACACACAGATGACCAATAGTTAAATGAAAAGATGCCCAGCATTACCCATCATCAGGGAAATGTAAGTCAAAACCACAATGAGATATCACCTCACACCTTTAAGATGGCTGTTAATGAAGACAAAAAATAACAAGTGCTGGTGAGGATGTAGAGAAAAGGGAACTCTTGTGCACTGTTGGGAGGAATGCGAACTGGTACAATTACTGTGGAAAATGGCATAGAGGTTCCTCAAAATATTAAAAATAGAACTACTGTGTGATCCAGCAATTCCTTGGCTGGGTATCTATCCTAAGAATATGAAAACATTACTTGCAAAAGCTATATGCACGCCTATGTTCTTTGTAACATCATTTACAATAGCCAAGTCCCAGTAATGACCTAAGTAGTTGTCTCCCTGTGGATGAATGGATAAAGAAAATGTGGCAAATAGATACAATGGAATATTAAGGAACCATAAGAAGTAATGAAGTCTTGGTATTTGTGACACCATGGATGGATCTTGAGGGTATTATGCAAAACAAGTCAGGCAGGGAAAGACAAATACCATATGATCTCACTTACATGTGGAATCTAAAATAACAAAAAAATGGGAGTTCATAGATACAGAGAACAGATTGGTGGTTGCCAGAGGTGGGGAGAGGGGAGTGAACAGAATGCATGAGTGGGTGAAGAGGGTCAAAAGATACAAAAAAAATAAAGTGAAATAAACTATAAAATTGTTAAATGAACTAATATGCTTTTGTATCTTATAGCAACAGTTTCCCAGGTCATAATATGAACAAAATATTTTTTGTTTCCTTTTTGAAATAAGGATCAGCAACATTAACTTAAAACTTCTTGGGGTGCCTGGGTGGCTCAGTTGGTTAAGCGACTGCCTTCGGCTCAGGTCATGATCCCGGAGACCCAGGATTGAGCCCCGCCTTGGGCTCCCTGCTCGGCAAGAAGCCTGCTTCTCCCTCTCTCTCTCCTTCTGCTTGTCTGTGTTTCTCTCTGTCAAATAAATAAAATCTTTAAAAAAAAACTTTTATTATTTTCTATCAAATTTATCCATGACATTTATAAGGAATAACAAAGGAACAGTAAACTCATATTTGAATAAAACATCTCAATTCTAATTCTGTACTTAATCAGAAAAAACACATTTTAGCACAATAATAATCTATTAAATACATATCATTAGGCTATTTCTGTTATGAAAACATTCATCGATGTTAAGAAAAGGTATTTGGCTGATACTGGAAAACAAAATTCTCTTAAAAATAATTGCACATTGGGCGCCTGGGTGGCTCAGTTTGTTGAGTGACTGCCTTCGGCTCAGGTCATGATCCTGGAGACCCGGGATCAAGTCCCACGTCGGGCTCCTTGCTCGGCAGGAAGCCTGCTTCTCCCTCTCTCATTCCCCCTGCTTGTGTTCCCTCTCTGGCTGTATTTCTCTCTGTTAAATAAATAAAATCTTTAAAAAAAATAATTGCACATTATTTTTGTATTGTAGATTTTTTTTTAAAAAGCTGTAGTTGTATACTTGGAGATAAAATGATCAAATTTATTTCCTGAAGCACTTATAATAGATTGTAAATGCTAAATAAAATTTTAAGAAATGACTCAAGAGATAAGATTATAGATTTCTTCCTGAAACTATTTTGATAACCTCTAAGGGCCAGATAAGGATTTGTAAAATTCCCTATGGTCAAATGGGAAAGGGCTTAGAATGAGAACAAGGATTCTTGGCTTCTATGCCTGTGAATTTAGCTTATTAATCATGTTTTCCAACTTGCTTATTTGTTCCTTTGGGAGAGTCACAATTCAGACCTGATCCTATGTAGTGCAGTAGGGTTTTTTTTTTTCCTTGGATGATTTTATTTATTTGCTTATTTGAGAGGGAGGAAGAGAGAGAGAGAGAGAGAGAGAGAGAGAGAGAGAGAGAGAGAGAGAAATATCTCGAGTAGACACTGCACTGAGCATGGAGGCTGACATGGGACTTGATCTCACAACCCTGACATCCTGACCTGAGCCCAAATCACGCTGGAGCTTTAATTGACTGAGCCACCTAGGCCCCCCTCTAGTGCAGTAAGTTTTAAAATGCTGTGTCAGAATTTCCCTGTACTATCTAAACATTTCCAACTCACAGTTTTCTCAACTGGTCAGCATTACTCTTACTATATATGTCTGCTAGATCAATTTTCCAACTCAAACAAGAGATCGCATCTGTTCCACATTTCACTACATGCATGGACACCACTATTACATTGTGCCCAAGACTGTTTGTTGTTCAGAAGTCTTCATT
>PITA01024380.1:0-26357 GCA_004023965.1 Spilogale gracilis
TGGTGGGCAGGCTGATGTTCAGCGGTCCGACCCCCACCCAAGCTGCCCCGCTGTACTGAGGACCGGAGATCCCGGCAGCCGTCGGGTCTGTGCAAGGCTGGATACCTACGGTTCTTCAGGAAGGTCCAGGCAGCGGCTCACCCCGCGGGGGCCCCCCCGATCGTCGGGGAGGCTTGGGGACAGCACCCCCGCTCCGGTCAGCAGAGACCCCAAGAGAGGACCCCGGCTCTACCTGGCCGCCATCAGCCGCAGTGCCCCCCTTCCATCCCTGCACACGCATCTCGCACACGCACCAACATACGCACCTGTACACGTACCTCACACACCCGTGCACACTCCCCTGCACGCCCCTGCACCCACTAGGTACCCCGTGCCCCCGCTCCACAAGGAGAAATGTGGGAATGGCTCACAGGCGGCTCCAACGGGCAGCTGCTGCACGATGCGGTCGCAGGACGACGATGCGGAGGAAGGATGCGGTTCCAGACGCTTCGCAGCCGGGGCGGGGCGGGGGAGGGGCCGAGCCGAGACCGAGGCTGCTGTTGCCTGGGAGACGCGGGCGGAGGGAGGGGAGCACTTGCGTCTGCTGCCACCGCTCCACTCCCACAGACCCTCCATCGGATCTTTGCAGGGTGGGGGGGTGCATGGCCTAACACGACCACTTCGCACAGCCCCACCGCTGCACTGCAGGGGAGCAGACACCCTGACCAGCTGAGCCTGGGCTGCTCCTCGGCCCGGGGGTATCCAGGCTGTCCCCCACGACCTTGGTCAGGCGCTCAGACTTCCCTTCTTGCTCCCCTTGGTTTGGCCTTCACCCCCCAGAGGAAGGGCCTCCTCGCATCTCCGCGCCCGAACACCCCCCCCCCCCGCCCCCGCACTTAGCTTCCTTCTTGGTTACGGTTGTGCGGTCTCCCGCGGTGTCCCCACAGAGAAGGTGCTCCGCCATACCTGTTTGCCCAGCGATCCGGTGGGGGGCTCAGCCTGGCTGGGGTCAGGCTCCACAGCTCTGGCTCCCAGCTGCTGGAAGACAGCAAGAAAAACAGCATGTTTCAGTGCTCGGGCCCTTCTGTTGTTGAGTAAAATTTGAATAAACCCACGAGTTTACATTCCCACCAGAAATGTATGAGGGTTCCATTCTCTCCACCTCCCACCAACACCTGTTATTGTCTCTCTTTTTCTTTTCTTTTTTTTCTTTTTTTAAAAGATTTTATTTATTTCATAGAGAGAAACACAGCCAGAGAGGGAACACAGCAGGGGGAGGGAGAGAGGGAGAATCAGGCCTCCCGCTGAGCAGGGAGCCCGATGTGGGGCTCGATCCCGGGACTCGATCCTGGGACTCGATCCAGGGTCTCCGGGATCATGACCTCAACCAACTGAGCCCCCCAGGCGCCCCTGTCTCTCTTTTTCTAATAGCTAGATAGCCGTCTCAGGTCGTCAGCTAGGGCCGCCATGACAGAGTGCCACGGACTGGGAAGCCGCGCTCTGGGGATTTGGTTTGTTATAATGCCGGAAGCTACAGGCCTGATGTCAAGGGCAGGGTTGCCTTCCTCTGCGGCTTCTCCCCTTGGCTTGTGCCTTCTCATGGTCGCCCCTCTGTGTGTGTCTGTGTTCATCTCCTCTTCCCATAAGGACATTAACCAGAATGGATTTGGCCCACCCATATGACCTCATTTTTTTTTCAAGTTCATTTATTTAAATAATCTCTACACCCAAATCGGGGCTCAAACTCAGGACCCCAGGTCAAGGGCTACATGCTTCCCCAACTGAGCCAGTCAGACGCCCCCCCCATATGACCTAATTTTAACATAATTATCTCTTTAAAAATCCCATACAGCCACATTCTAAGGTGCTGAGGGTTAGAACTTCAACATAAGAACTTGGGGGAACAGTTCTCCCCTGACACTGACCTAGTGGGCATGTACTGACACCTCACTGGGTTCTGAACCCGATTCCCTAATAACTAATGATGCTAACTAATCATCTCTTTATGGATTTATTAGCCACTTATATATTTGTGGTGAAATATCTCTTCAAATGTTCCAAATATTTCTCAGTTGGGTTTTTTGGTCTTATTATTGAGTTGTAAGAACTCTTCATAGATTCTGGATAAAATTTATCAAATATAGGGTTCACAGTGTGTCACAGTTTACAACTTGTCTTTTCACTTTCTTGGTGGTATCTTTTAAAGTGCAAAAGTTGGTCATTTTGATGAGGGTCAATGTCCATTTTTTCTTTTATGTACCATGCTTTTGGTGGTGCTGTATTTAAGAACTGTTTACCTAACCCAAAGTGATGAAAATTTTCTCATTTTTTTTTCTTCCAGAGGTTTTACAATTTTAGTTTTTACAATTAAGAATGAAGCATTTGGGGCGCCTGGGTGGCTCAGTTGGTTGGGCGACTGCCTTTGGCTCAGGTCATGGTCCTGGAGACCTGGGATCAAGCCCCACATCGGGCTCCCTGCTCGGCGGGAAGCCTGCTTCTCCCTCTCTCACTCCCCCGCTTGTGTTCCCTCTCTGGCTGTGTTTCTCTCTGTCAAATAAATAAATGGAATCTTAAAAAAAAAAAAAAAGAATTGGGAAGCCTGGGTGGCTCAGTTGGTTAAGTGACTGCCTTTGGCTCAGGTCATGATCCCGGAGACCCGGGATTGAACCCCACATCGGACTCCCTGCTCGGTGGGAAGCCTGCTTCTCCCTCTCTCACTCACTCCCCCTGCTTGTGTTCCCTCTCTGGCTGTGTTTCTCGCTGTCAAATAAATAAAATCTTTAAAAAAAAAAAAAAGAATGAAGCTTTTTTAGGGGCGCCTGGGTGGCTCAGTGGGTTGAGCCTCTGCGTCCCACTCAGGTCATGATCTCAGGGTCCTGGGATCGAGGCCCGCATCGGGCTCTCTGCTCAGCAGGGAGCCCGCTTCCTCTCTCTCTGCCTGCCTCTCTGCCTACTTGTGATCTCTCTCTCTGTCAAATAAATAAATAAAATCTTTAAAAAAATAATGAAGCATTTTTAAAAAAAATGATACATTTTGATTTTTTTTTTTTTAAGTAGGCTCCATGCCACAGGGAGCTCAGTGTGGGGGCTTGAGTTCAGAGCCCTGAGCCCAAGATCTGAGCTGAGATCAAGAGTCAGCCGCTTAGCCCCCTGAGCCACTCGGATGCTCTTAGAATGATGCATTTCGAATTGACTTTTGTGTGCAATGTGGGTTGTGCGTCTAAATGCTTTTGTGGGGGACGCCTGGGTGGCTCAGTTGGTTAAGCCACTGCCTTCGGCTCAGGTCATGATCCCGGAGACCCAGGATGGAGTCCCATATCAGGCTCCCTGCTCGGCAGGAAGCCTACTTCTCCCTCTCTCACTCCCCCTGCTTGTGTTCCCTCTCTCGCTGTGTTTCTCTCTGTCAAATAAATAAAATCTTAAAATAAATAAATAAATAAATGCTTTTGTGGGTTGTTGTGTCACTGTTTCGCACATGGACATTCACTGGTCTCAGCACCTTTTCTGGAAACATTCACTTTTCCATATCAGATTGTCTTGACATCTTGTCAAAATCTGGTTGTCCACGTATGCGTGGGTTTACTTCTGGACCCTTAATTCCGTGTCACTCGCCGCCCTGTCAGTCCTCATGCATGTGGCATGCCCGTTATCGCTGCGGCGTCACAGCAAGTCTGAAATGGAAGTGGTGTATGTCTTCCAATTTCGTCCACCTATTATTAGAAAGTTGTTTTGGCTCTTCTGGATTTTTGACTGTTTCACATAAATTTTACAATCAGCTTGTGGATTTCTACAAGGAATTTTGTTAGGACGTTGAGAGGAGTGACACTGAGTCCACAGATCAATTTTGGGAGAATTGCCATCTTAAAAAAGTTGGGTCTTCTGATGGGTGAGCACGGACCACTTCTTCATGTACTTACGTCTGGAATTCTCTCAGCACTAGTCTTGTGCTTCTTTTGTTGAATTTATTTCTTAGTATTTCATTGTTTGCAGTGTTATGAATGAACTTTCCCTCTAATTTTGGTAAAATTTTTCATTGCTCGCATATAGAGATGACAGATTTTTGTATGTTGATCCTATATCCTGAGATCTTGCTACTCATTTATTTCTAGTAATTTCTTTTTGGATTCCTTAGAACTTTCTAAATATGAAATCTCCATCTCTGCAAATAAAGATAGTCTCATTTTCCGTTCCAACTCCTGCACGGCTTTCCTCTTTCTTGCCGGCTCCTCTGGTTGGCGCAGACAGCAGCATCTTCGTCTCAGACGGAGCCTTCAGGAGAAAGGGGCCTATCCTACCCCGAAACACAGCGTTGGCTGTAGGTTTTTTGTACATGCCTTTTATCAGGCATGTTCCTAGAACGAGTTCCTAGTTCCTAGTTTTTATCATAAGCGGGTACTGGACTTTGTCAGATTCTTTTCTGTGTCTATTAAAACGATCATGTGTTCTTTGTCCTTCGTTCTATCAGCATAGTGCGACGTAGCAATTCATTTTTGAATATTAAATAAATTTTGCATTCCTTCTTATGTCTTAATATTTTATTAAGAATTTTTTGTCAATGCTCATGAGGAATACTACTCTATTCTTTTCCTTGTAATGTCTTTGCCTGTGCAGTCAGGGACACGGGACTCCTAGGATAGCCTCCTTGGATGGTTTCTGTTGGTCTGTCCTTAAAAGCTGATCTAACTTAAAGATATTAAACACTTAAATGTGCCTTCTACTAAACCCTCTAGTGAATTTTTAAACTTTATTGTGTTTTTTAATTCCAGAATTTCCATTTGATTCTTTTTTTTTTTTTTTAAAGATTTTATTTATTTATTTGACAGAGAGAAACACAGCAAGAGAGGGAACACAAGCAGGGGGAGCCAGAGAGGGAGAAGCAGGCTTCCCGCCGAGCAGGGAGCCCGACGTGGGGCTCGATCCCCAGTCTCTGAGATCATGACCTGAGCCGAAGGCAGTTGCTTAACCAACTGAGCCACCCAGGCGCCCCTCCATTTGATTCTTTAAAAAATTCTATTTATTGAGATTACTTAAGACATTTCATCATCCTCCTGTTTAATTTTTTATGGTGCTTTCCACCCAGGTCTTGTTGCTAAGCCCAATATCGGGGCCCATTCAGAGACACTTTCTGTGACCTGCTGTCCCCCCTGGATGTTGGCCACACGTTTGTTGTTTCTTTGCCTGTCTTATAATTTTCAGTTGAAAAATACATGTTTTAATTGTCTCATCAAGGGAACAAGTGTGCACGACGATGCCCGAGGTCTGTGGGGGGAGGTGAGCTGGGAGGGCCGAAGAACACTCTGCAAGCTTTTTTCTGCAATTTTCAAGCAATTCCTAAAATTGCTCAAAACATCAAGTCTCTTCGTGAAAAGAAAACCAAACGAGCTTGTAGCCACCTTGGATTCTGGAGCTTCCCCGGACGGCGATGTCTGGTTCGCGATGTCCCCGGGCTGGATCTGCGCTCTGCACTCCCGCCGTCCCCCTGCGGCCCTGGCTCTGGGACGCCTGGCTTCCGCGCCTCCGCTGCCCAAGGCGGCCGGGTTGTGCTGTCTGCTGACCGTGCGGGGAGCGCGGATCCGGTCAGGGCTGCTTCCCTGACGCCCCCGCGGAGCCCGGGGCTGCTGGCACCTCCCTTCCGACCCCAGGCAACAGCCTGTTCGGACACTCTCTTCTCAGCGGTGCCCGGTCCCATTCCGGGGCCCACTCCTCACTGGGAAAACCGGCCCCTTGCCCGCGTCTTGGAGCAAGCCCAGCTCCGGGAGGAGGCCTGTGCCACGAGTGCCCGGAGGCCGGCGGGGGCGCGGGGCCGGTACTCCAGCTTCCAGCCAAGCAGGCAGCCCGGTCTGGGGTCCGACGCCCTCCAGTCACAAAGCTCGGGCCTGTGGCCAGGAGGAGTGGGCACAGGGCTTTCAGGGGCCAGCGTGGGGGCCGAGGTGGGAGGGGCGCTGCCTCAGGCCCGTCCTGAAGCGGGCGTGGGCGGCCGTGGGAGTGACAGCACGCGGGGGACCATCTGGATCGAACAAGTCACCGACGCAGTTGGGATCCTAGTCTCTGACCCCTGTCTGCATACACCCACATGGGGCCATAAAACCCCAAGGACTCTGTGGGGTGGGGCAGGGTCAGGTGTCCGTGTCACTGTGTGCTTGGGTGTGGAATTCCAGGTCCCGGAGAGCTCCGTCTACACTGAGAAGCGGACCCTATCATGAGGAGGTAATGCCCAATGCCCCTGAAGCCAGAGCCCGCAGGCCCCAGGGCAGCCCCTTCCTGGCTCAGGCTGGCTCCAGTGAGGGAGTCAGCGGGGGTGGGGGTGGGGGGTGGAGGGGTGGGGTGGGCGATGGCTCTCTGTCCTCACACCAGTGTCGGGCTGTGGTGCCCAGGCCTGCCAGAGCTCTCCGTCCTGAGCCACCAGTGACTGTGGCCCCTCTGGGATCTGCGTCCGGCCACCAGCTTTGAGGACCACCTCTGGGACCCCACGAGAGAGAGCACACCTGTCCCTTGGGGTCCCTTGACCCAGCAAGGAATCACCCCTGCACGCAGGAGGGAGGGGGCAGCAAGTCTGTGACTGCCTAAAGAAAAGGCTGGGTCAAGAAGAGGAGGCTGGAGGGGGCAGGGACTGAGAGTGGGGCTGAGATGCTACCCTGGAGAGATCACCTGGAAGCAGGGGTGTGAGCCGGCCCCAGGGTCATAGGCTGTCTTCCTCCTGTGAGGACCCCCCCTCCTTCCTTCATCCCGTGGGGGTCCCCTTCTCTTTTATGCCAGAGCTCTCCCCTTGCCCTCCTGTTCTGGGGGCATTCTCCTTGGAACCCCGGTGTGGACAAGAAACCATACCCCCCTTGTAGAGAGATGGGTCGCCGGGTGGCCTGGGGGCCTTGGGGACCCTTTGGAATCCAGAGCTCTCCTGCTCGAGAGAGGCCTACAGGGGCCCACCGCCAGCACGCCCCGTGCTCCCCACTGTCCCATAGGACCCAGCAGCGTCCTATCCTGTGAGGTGTTTCTCAGGCTGAGTGGGACAGGCTGGTGGTGGGTGTGGAGCCCAGACACGTAGGCACGGGTCCGCAGGTCAGCCCCTGCTGGCATGAGAGCTGCTCTCTGTCTGGGAGTCAGTGCCCAGGAGCGGCGGGGCAGCTGAAGCAGACCAGGCCAGTGCCCTGAGCTCCAGGGCACGCCCCCGTCCTTTGGCTCCCGTGGCTTGCACGGTGCTGAGCCACTTGAAGAAGAGGCAAAGGTCTTTGTGGGGCTGGAGTCTGTGGCTACGAGGGTGGGGTTCAGCTTGTAGGAAAAGCCTTGACCTGAGGCCCAGCTGATCCCCTGGGCTCCCTGGCCCCTCCCAGCCCTGCCCAGCCCGCCACCGAGTTGGTACAGAGACAGAAAAAACCCTTTCCCGGACCGCCAGGAAGAGCCCTGTGTGTACGGACTGTTAAAAGATAAACGGAAGCATATTAAAATTCTGAGTTTACTTGAGCAAAATCAATTAGAATCCGGCGGCGCCCCGCCCGGCGGACAGGAAGGCGCCCCGAGTGGCTGGGCGCGGAATTACAGGCAGAAGGCCGCGGGTCCAGGAAGTCAGGGCAGCCAAATGCGGGCGGGTCACTGCGGGGTGACTTTTCTTCAGGGGACCCCGCGGGGGCCTGTTGGGCAGATGACCCACCCAGGGCTGACCGGGCCGTTCCTGCCTCACTGCTTTAAGGATGCAGTCCTGGGCTCGGGTTGGTGACCTGGAGTCTGGGGCGAGCGGCTCCACTGGGGCCTGCGGTCTCGTTTTTAACAAGACACATCCACAGGGTCACACATCCGCACGGTCACACGTCCACACATGCACACGGTCACACACGCACACGGTCACACATGCACACGGTCACACATCCACACGGTCACACACGCACACGATCACACACACACGGTCACACATGCACATGGTCACACATGCACACAGTCACACACACGGTCACACATGCACACGGTCACACAGCACGGTCATACACACACGGTCACACACGCACACGGTCACACACGCACACGATCACACACACACGGTCACACATGCACACGGTCACACAGCACGGTCACACACGCACACGGTCACACACGCACACGGTCACACATGCACACGGTCACACATGCACACGATCACACAGCACGGTCACACACGCACACAGTCACACATGCACACGGTCATACACACGGTCACACACGCACACGGTCACACACGCACATGGTCACACATGCACACCATTTGCACACATGCACACACACACGCGCACACATCAGGCACCTGTTTCCCAGCCCCCCCTCCTCTGTCTTGGATGAGGATTCTAGGACTTTTATTTATTTTATTATCATTGTTATTATTTTTTAGATATTTTGTTATTTATTTGACAGAGAGAGACACAGTGAGAAGGGGAACACAAGCAGGGGGAGTGAGAGAGGGAGAAGCAGGCCTCCCGCTGAGCAGGGAGCCCGATGTGGGGCTCGATGTGGGGCTTGATCCCAGGACCCCGGGACCATGACCTGAGCTGAAGGCAGAGGCATAGCGACCGAGTCACCAGGCGCCCTGACCTCCAGGGGTCACCTGTCCTGTGTATGTCTCTCTGTGTCTCCCACCTTTGGCCACTGCTCCTCAGAATCCCTGCTTGGGGCTTGATCCTTGGCGCCTAGGCTCCTCTCCCCTACTGGCCATCCTGGCCACGCGAGGGGTCAGTGTGAATGTGTCCGGAAACGCGCTCCGTCCTGCCTGTCTCCTCCCCGGCTTCCTGCCCCGGCCCTGGCACCACTGTCCACACACAGCTCTGAAATGAGCAAGGGGCAGTGTGGCCCTCAGGGAGGCGCCGTGCACAGCTCCCGGGGTGCCGTGGACACAGAGCACTCTGAGGTCCTAGCCCATCAGCACCTAGCCTAGGGTGTAGGGAGCCCTCACTGCTCTGCGCCAAGGGGGTGTGCGCCCGTGGGCAGCCGCCGGCCCAGATGCGGAGGAAAGGCACGGCCCATCACATCCACCTGGTGGCCCGTGTTTGTGGCGGAGGGTCTGTCCAGAATGTTGGGTATAGTGGGCGGTGGCGCCAGGTCTCAGGGGTCCTGGGAGCAAGTGTGGACCAAGACAGCCTATGGCTGTCCCCCGTCTCTGTGCCTTTGTATCCTTGGTCTGCGGGCTGGAGAGACAACGGAATCACCCATGCACCTGGGCCCAGGCCTTCCTGGCTGGGACCCATGCGGCCAGCGCACCACCCAGGGGTCCTGCCCGGAGGCTGATGAGCCAGGGCGGCCCTGGCCTGCCTCTCACTCTGCCTTCTGGTCCTCTCAGGCTCCTCCTGGTCACCAGCTTGGCGGCTCTGCTGCTAGGGGAAGCAGGCTCGGCTTCCCTGTCCCAGGTATGCGTGCACTCCCCCGCCCAGCCCCACTCCACCAGCCAGGAATGTGGAGAAAGGGCGCCCAGTGCAGTGGGTTGCCCTGTGGGCACGGGGAGGGACCCTGAGGCTGAGGGGGAGCGGGCCCCTGTCGCGGCACCACCCAGCTGATCCCGTGGCACAGGGCTCCCTTGAGGACACTCACGGGCACTGAGCCCCAGCACATCCCCCGTCCTTGTGCGTGGGGTCAGGTGCTCTCTGTGCGGGGGACCAGTGTCAGGCTGTCTCCCCAGCCCTCTTCCCGCCTACCCCGCCTTGGGTCAAGACCACTCAGACTTGCGCACCTGGGAAAGACCAGGGGAAGGGGAAGGCCCACGCCTTCTGGCAACAGAGCTGGTTGCTCCCCGAGGGTCAGATTCACTCCCCCATGCTCCGCTCTCTCCACAGAGGGCTGGGCTCAGAGGAGCTGGCCCCCCTTCCTCAGGCCACCAGTCAGGGAAGGCTGGGCAGACACGGCCCCAGGAACCACATGGCCTCTGTCCTGTCCCCAGAGGGTGGGGTGCAGGCAGCAAGTGTGGTCTGGGGGGCCGTGGAGCCGTCTCTCCACAGGTGTTCTCCGACCTTGGACCCCCCCCATGACCTCCTCTTCCAGGCCCTCATCAGGACCAATGGCCACGCTGGGACCCCTGAGTGGGACACAGAGTGAGTGCCGAGCAGCCCCTTCCGCATTCCCCTGCCGTTGCCCCTCTGGGAATCTCCTACGCTGAGGGCCTTGGTGGACAGCGGGGAGGCCCTGCCCAGCAGCTTCGGGGAGGGGCACCGCTGCAGCCAGCACGGGGCCCTGCAGGACCTGTCAGTGACCTGCCGGAGGAGGGGCTCCAGGATGATCCCTAGCTCCCCTAATAGCCTCCCAGATGGCTCCCCCTCCCGAAGGGCCGTGGCCACAGACAGAGGCGCTGCTAAGCCATGCCCCTTTCCCTGAACTGAACCAGGCCACGCCAGGCGGTCAGAGAACAGCCGCCACTCTCCAGCCTGCACAGGCCCGGCCTCTGGGACAGGAGGGAGCTCCTGCCCAAGTTCTCTGGTCTCTAGCACCCAGGGCTGGGCCAGGATGTTTTCTCAGGGGACACTCTTAGGGCACCCTGCAAGGGATGCTCCGACCTTCCTGGGCCCCCTGCAGCTCGGGGGTATGGCGGGGTTGCCTGCCCAGCAGGTCTAGGGTCCGTGGAGGTTGCCTGGCCACGGCTCTTGGGCGGTGGAGGGGGCAGGGGTGCTTGTCCAGGGCCCCCGGGGCAGCTGGGGAGGGATGGACCCTGGTGGGGAGCAACTTGTCGCGAGGTCTCCCACCCAGGGCCCCCCGGTTGCTCAGAAGGTGGTGGGCACCCTTACGGCCTGGCCGGCGGGCTCGCTTGGCGCAGGTAGACCTGACCCAGCTCTGCTCACAGGGCCTGGGGCGCCCGAGTGGTGGAGACTCTGAGGAAGGACGGCCGGCTCACGGGGCTGCGAGCCTTACCCAGCCTCGCAGCTGCTGCATGGGAGAAACGGCAAGGTGGGCCCCCCCAGGGGCGGGGCAAAACCGCAGCAGGGGAGCCCCACCCAGCCGGCTTCTCTGGGGGGAGGGGGAACCACGCCTCCATCCCACCTCCTTGTCCTTAGGCATCAAGGCCCAGGCAGGCACTGAGGATGCCCTGGGCCAGGATCCAAGTCCCAGGTGGGGACCTGAGCCGGACCGCGATGACCTGTACCACCCACCGGCCGAGGCCCAGGAGGCCCAGGATGAGGTGGGGCTCTGGTCCTGGGCGCTGTCACTTCCCCAGGTGCTTCAAGGGCCGGAGGAGGATCGAGACCACATTTACCACCCCAGAGAAGATTCCTGGGGGCCCTGACCCCTCCCCAACTGGAAAATAAACCTCGCAGAGGTGGGGCCCATGTGTGCCTTCAGCAACAGTGACCATGGTCCTAGCCTGCTCTGTCTGGGAGGGGGAGGCCTGTGCCCTCCTGGTGCCGCAGGCCGGTCCCCACACATCCAGAGGTCCCAAAGGCCCCCAACCCAGCACCCCTACTCCTGGGATGATTGGCTCCCATCAGGCCTCCTCCTTGAGTGTTGGGGTGAGGACAGGGACATGGCAGAGGTCAGTGGTTGAGACCAGTTAGCTCCCCACAGATGGGCCCTAAGAAGATGGCAGGAGGGTGCCTGTCAGTGGGCGCTCAGGTGCCCGGGGGCTCAGCTTGGGGGACGGTGTGGGACCCGGGCCCAGACTCCCAGTCCTCCTCATTCTCTGGGTGCTTGTCCAGCGTGGTCAGAGGGACCGGACCCCAGGGCACGGCCCGGCCTTGCGGCTGTAGGCATGGGCTCACTGGGCTTATTTCACGTACTCAAAGTGTGTAACTGCGTGCAAATGCAGATGGGGTTTCTGGGTGGCGACCACACTCCTGCACTAGGAGGGAGGCATGGGGGGCCTCCCACTCCCCAGCCTGAACTGCTCCAGGGGTTCAGACAGAATAAAGCATGAGGTGGAGGCCACCCAGTGCTCGATTCTGCTCATGTGGCTAGTGTGGGGACGGTGGGCTTATCCAGGGTGGCCTCCCATGCCCTAGAGTTCTGTCCATGCCCCGACGTTCTCCCTGATGGCCCACGGGCTCACGGCCTGGCGGGGCACCAGCAGGTCAGGGCACTGTCATCCCACGTTACTGTGGAAGGGACGCCAGATTGGACAGTGACCTGGCCACGGTCCTGCCCCGGGAGCCAAGCGCATGAGGAGGCCCCAGACCACATGGCACATGTGAGGGTTAGCAGGCCCGTAGGTTGCCCCTCCACCCTGGCAGGTCAAGGGTGGTCATCTCTGAGCAACTGGGTGTGGGCAGTTGGGCCCGGCACCCAGCTCAGATCCTGGTGGCCATGGCCCTGGGCAGCCCAGGGTGGTTGGTGGCCCAGTCTCTCTCCCACATCACTGGAGCTGGGATTCCCCAGGGGCATTTCCTCCAGCCAGAGGGTGCAGCCCTGTGGCTGAGAGCACCCAGAGAGGCAGGGCGAGCTAGGGTTCGGGGGTGGGCCGTGGAGGTGTGGGGGCCTCATGAGTGGGGCGCTGGCGGAGGCAAGAGGCTCTCCGGTGTAGACAATATCCAAAGGCACCTAACTGTACGCTTCAGATGCAGGCGGTGTAGACAATATCCAAAGGCACCTAACTGTATGCTTGAGATGTGGGTGGTGTAGACAATATCCAAAGGCACCTAACTGTACGCTTCAGATGCGGGTAGTTTATTATATGCCAGTAAAGTCTAATGATGCTGTTTAAAGCAAGGCCTTTGTGTGGCTAGAAGTGGCCATGGGCTCAGGGGTCAGAGGCTAAGCGCTGGCAGTGATGGGGCCTGGTCAGGCTGAACCCCGATCTCCAGCCCGGTGGGCCTGCCTGCCCTCGATTCTCCTTGACTTCTGCGACACCAGCCCCGGGCTCTGAGGGACCTAGAGGCCCAGGAGCCTGCCTTCATGCCAGCTTCCGAGGGAAGGAGGAGGGTCTGGGGAGGCCCTGGAGTCCAGAGTGGTGGTCATAGTGGCAGGCTACTGCTGCCCTGAGCCCCGGCCCAAGCCTCAAGCCAGAAAGCACCCCAGCCTCCCTCCCCCAGGCTGCCTTCAGGCAGGCTGGCCCCTCGCCTGCTGGGCAAGGAGCTCCCTCTTGTCCTTCACCTCCCCTCCCCCATCAGCCCATTTCCCATGACAGCTCAGGCTCCAGTGTATTCAGTAGGCACTCAACCACCGGAGAGAGGGAACAGACGACTGGCCCCCACTCTCCCCGACACCCAGACCACCTACCCCAAGCTGCCCCCTGCCTTTGGGGCTGATCGCAGAACCCCGTCTCCACTCAGGGCTGTCCCACCCACCCCAGCCCCAGGCAGTGCAGTCATGGCCCCCGCCCAGCCCTCTGCGGGGTCTCCTCACATGAGGCTACTTGTGCGAGCTCTCATCTGGAACCAGGGGACCCGCCTCAGACCTTGGGGAGGAGGGGGCCATCCTTCCCACCTGAGGGTGCATGGGCGCGGGGGGCACCCTGGGGAGCCATCGGCCTCCCTCGTGTTCGGCTGGGTGAGGATGGGGCTGTCGCTGAAAGCTCTGGACTGAACAGAGAAGCCGCCACACTTCCCGTCATTGTCATACATTGGGCGAACCCCCGAGTCAGTCAGCAGCCCCTCCCCCCACCCTCCCGACGACGGGAAGGGAAGGGACAGTTCATCCGTTGTGTGGCTCAGAGATGCGTGGTCTTCATCAGGCCCAGAACAGGGCCTCGGGGGCCAGCACCCCCTTCTTGAGGATGAGGTTTCCATAAAGGGCCGTCTCCCTGCATGAGGAACTGAGCTGAGCGCCAAGCTGGGGTCCTGGCTCTGCCCCCCACCCCGTCCGCTTTCATCCCACCCACTGGACACGTTCGGGGACCAGCCCTCAGGCAGATCCCTTGACAACCCTATTCAGTGGGGCAGGGGCTGAGCAGCGGGAGGGAGAGCGCCCCCCATGACCCAGCCCCAGCCAGACCCGCAGGACCGTGGGGGACCCCTGGGGGAGCCCAACACTCACCCAGTTGCTACAACAGCAAAAGCCTTTTTGGCCCGCTCATAAAACTCAAACCTCTCTATCTTCGCCAGGGCACTCTGGAAGGCAAAATGTCCGGGTTGAGGGGCCTTGCTCGGAGACCCTCAGGGCCCAAGCAGGTGCCAGGGGCAAGGCCACTCTGGGCTCCATGTCTCCGGTTCTCCTGGCTGGGGTCCCTAGGATGTTCAGCCTCTGAGCTGTAAGGACTGGACAGGCAGGGACACGGGGGCCTGTGGTGGCCAGCTGCCTGGGCCCCCGTGTCTCTCGGAGTTGGCCTGAGGGCAGGAGGGCCCCTGCCAGGGGAGGAGTCCTAGGCAGCCTGTCCTCGGCGGGTCCTGCCCAAGAGGAGCCGGTGGGACGTCCTGCGGAGACAGGCTCATCCCCGCACAGTGTCGGGGTGACAGACAGCGTTAGGCCAGGCCTCTGACCACAAGACAAGGGCCAGGGGTGCCCCACTTGCCCCGGGCCTGCTCACACAGGCCGGGGTGGGTGGGGCATCCCAGGCCACAACAGGGTCCCTGCTGGTGGGAGGCGGGGGCCAGGGACAGCCACATCCTCAGGGCCACTCCTCTGTGGAGGGTGAGCAAGCAAGCCACAGCCGTAGGCTGGACGTGGAGCCCGACCTGTCCCCCCCCCCCTCCCCGCCTCCAGGCAGAGGGCCCCTGAGTGCTTCCTTGGGGCTGTGGCCTCACCGCACAGCCGGCCGCAGAGAGGATGGACTCGTAGCTCTTCCACACTGGGGTCTGAAGGCCTGCCTTCCTGTCGCCGGGCACCAGCTCCATGACAGCAGCCTAGGGACAGGGGGTCAGCTCTGTGGCCTGTCCATCCAGCTGCCCTGGGCATTTCCAGCCCCCATCCCCACTGGGTGGCAGTTCAGGACCCTGCGATCAGGATCAGGGCCCCTTGGGGACCCATCTCCTCCCCCCACCCTTCAAGGCAAGTGGGTCCTCTGATGTCTGACCACGAGGAGACCGAGGCCCGGAGCAGGGAGGGCGCAGCGTGGCGACAGGCACCCACCGGGCTCGCTACGTAGGTGTCCAGGGGCAGCAACTTCAGTGTGGCCTCCAGCAGCTGTGGGATGGCCAGGCCTAGGGCAGAGTGCCGGCCTCAGACTGCAGCCCTCTCCCAGCCCCCGCCTCCTGGACCCACCTGCGCTGGCCAGCAAGGATGGCCCTGGGCTCGGACAGGGCAGGGGATGCAGGCCCGGGCTGCCCGCCTGCTGACACTTATTGGGGTCACACTGGCATCTCCTTGCCACAGCACCTGTGACCATCCTGGCCCTGCGACACCCTGCCCTCTAGCCTGTACTTCACGGGCCACGGGTGCTGACCCTCCAACGCTCACCCACCAGGAGGGGCACCTCGGCCACTTCCCTGACCCCAGCTCCCCCAGACGACCTCTGGGTGGCCACCTTATCCTGTGGCAAGGATAGTGGAGTCTGGGAATAGGCCGTTCTGCCCCAGGCTGCCCCCAAACCTGCCCCTGGTCTCCAAGGCCCCTGCCCTCCCGCGAGGTGAAGTTGGTTTCTCATTGTAAAGGACTTCTGCGGACTGCCGAGGACAAGACAGACTCGGCTGTAATCTCGGTAGCCTGCTGACGGGAAGCCCCGCTGTGCTGCGTGTTTCCTTCTGCCGTTTTCTCTGCTCTTCTCGTGGTTACACTTGCCTGCGTGCGAGCCTGTCCTCCCCGCGTGTCTCCACCAATGGAAGCTTGGCCACTCTTTATCTTCCAGCATTCTGGCCATCTGTGGCCTACCTTGCCCTGTCCTCCTTGAGGAGGGGAGCGTGTTGGGTCGCTCGGCCCACAGTGTAAACTGAGGCACGGCTGGCTTGTGTTCCTCAGCAGGCACACTTACAGGCCTCAGACCACAGGCCTGCTCCGTCCAGAGGGCTTGGTATGCTACATTTCACATCTTTGTGCCTCAGTGGCCTCAGTTTTGCAGGGACAGTCGTGTCCCCTCTCAGGGCATTGCTGAGGGCGGAGAGACTGCCAGGTGTGGTCTGAGCCCGGCGCCAGACTAGGTTGGACGGGACGGGGCAGGACGCTGGCGTCCTCACACCCCCCACCCCCTTACTAGGTCTGCTACTACCACCTCCTTGGGGACCTGGCTCCAGGCCCCTCCATCCAAGCCTCCCACCCGCCGCTGAGGGGCAGAGGGTCCCGGAGACAGAGCAGGTGTGCTCCTGGAGCCTGCGCGATCAGGTCACAAGTACTGGGGCTTCTACAGCAGAGTGAAGCTGAACCCCTGACCTGGCTGGGGGGGGGGGAAGGGGTGCACCCGTGCTCAGCCAGCCAACAAGCCATCAGGCCTCAGTTTCCCCACTTGCAAGAAGTTACCAAGAGGTGTCTGAGATGGAGCAGGAGACCCGGGGTCACCGCTGGGGCCTCCGCGGGTCCTGACACTGGGGTTTCCTGGGTCATTGGTGGCTGCTGGGGCATAAGTGGGGACGGTGGCAGAGGGGCAGCACTGGGGGAGCCCAGAGCTGGAGGCACTGCCTACCCAGCCTCACCCCACTCTGCCCGAGGTGGCCCACTCACCGTCAGCGCGGATCTCCTCTGGGCCACACCTGCACACGGAGGAGGTGGGGAAGTTCACGTCTGCGAACACTGAACAGGCATGCAGCCCCGTTAGACACCCCCTGGTGGGTCCGTGGGTCCCCGCAGCTCACCTTCGCACCGCGCGGGGGGGGGGGGGGCGCCCACCTCAGGTCACCTGTCCGAGACGTCAGACCACGCCCACTGCCCTCCCTGACCCCTCCCGTCGGAGGTCCGGGCGGAGGGGAAGTTTCCCGGAGCCGGAGAAGCCGCAGGTGCTACAAGGACCAGGGCGGAGTTGGGACCCCCAGCGTCCGGCCGCGCCGCCCCCGCGCCCCAGGTCCACGGGAAAGACAAACCGCCAGAGAAAGCGGTGTAGCCCCTCAGGGGCCGTCTGGGAGGGGGTCTGGAGAATGAGCTGCACACAGGGCCCGAGAGCCGGGCTGGGGGAAGGGCCGGACCTGCCGGACAGCCCCGCCTGGACCAAGGGCCATCGTCCTCGTGACCGCCCGGGGCCGGCTAAGGCCTGGGCAGGGGCTGGGGCCACCAACCCGGCCGCAGTTTCCTAAAGAATGTGGGGAGTGGGGGGCGGTGTCCTACGGGGAAGTGGGACGGGGCGGCCAACCCCGCTCTTCCCCGGCTTGGGGAGTCGTCGCCTCCGGCCGGGGCACAGCCGGGTCGGGATCCCTCCGGAGCTTGGGGGGGCGGGCGCCCCGCGCGCGCCTCGCCTGGCTTCTGCCCGAGGGTGGGGGTCCCGAGGTCCTGTCCCCGCCGCTCACCGATCTCGTCTCCGTGCCCCATCCGCGCCAGGGCATACAGCAGCTCAGGGGACAGCAGCGCCGGGACGCCTTTTAGCACCACCATCCTTTCCGGGCCGGAGCGGGGGGCGTGGCCTCGGCGGAAGGGGCGGGGCCGGGGCGGGGCCAGGAGAGGGCGGTGGGGGGGTGCCGCCCCTGGTGGCCTCCCCGTCCCACTTACGTTCCGCCCCCCAAGGCCTCGCTGACCCCCACCCCCTCCCACTCCAGTACCCTGGGTCCCCGGAGGAGCAGGTGGCTTGACGCGTCACATCAACGCCAGGGGCCCTCCTGACACCCTTCAGCCTTGGTCTGCTCTCCTCCAGTCCCTCTCCCACCCTCAGGCTGGGGGGCACACGTGCGCTAGTCTGCTTATCAGCCTGCTTGAAGACCCACCACGGAACCTCATGGCCCACCCAGCAGATGGGATCCTGCTCGCTGCGCCGGGCCCTGGCCAACCTGTCCAGCAGGAGGCCGCGGGACCCAGAGCCGAGGCCAGGCTCTCTCCCTGTGGAGCCCACCTTCTTCCACTTCATTCCGGAGTGGACTCAGGGTTGTGTGGTCAGTGCTCCTCAGGGCCTCCAGCCCCATGAGGACAGGAATGCTGGGAGGCCTGGCCACTCCTGGGAAGGCTGGAAAGACATGGAAGACGACAGAACCACAGCAAAAAACCTGAAGAAGACGAAGATGGCTCTGTTTTGCAGCTGGGCCCTGGGCTGGCCCCACTGGGCAGAGTCGAGTCAGGGGCTGCCGGGGAGGGGAGGCAATAGGCCTGCGTGGCGGCCATGCAAGTGGCAGAGGTGAAAGGTGAGGCTTCACCTTTAAAAACAAGTCAAAATCCGGGGCACCTGGGTGACTCGGTTGGGCGACTGCCTTCGGCTCAGGTCATGATCCCGGAGACCCGGGATCGAGTCCCACATCGGGCTCCCTGCTTGGCAGGAAGCCTGCTTCTCCTTCTCTCACTCCCCCTGCTTGTGTTCCCTCTCTGGCTGTGTTTCTCTCTGTCGAATAAATAAAAATCTTTAAAAAAAAAAAAAAAAGTAAAAACAAGTCAAAATCCCAAACCACAGGGGGCCGGAGGTCAGTGAACTCAGAGGAAGGGAGCCTCGCCGGGGGCGTACCCCCAAGAGGGCAAGCTAGCCCGGAGCCTGTGCCTGGTCCAGGCCTGGGGGTGGACTGGGGAGCCCCAATAACCTCGTGAATACAGACCTCTGAGGCACACAGAGACTCTGCTGGGTGGGGCCAAAGTCTAACCACCTCCCGGCCTCTGGCTGCGGGCGGCTAAGGCAAGGGTGTGAAGACAGGTCTCACATGGGCCCCTCAGACCTGGCTCTGCAGAACTCTGGGCCTCCAACGCGCAATCAGATGATAGAGGCCACTGCCCAAAGCGTGGGGAAAACTGAGCCCACCTGTCAGGCTTCCTCCTTTCGTGCCTCTACTTGTTGGTTCTAGAATCTGTGGTATCCTGTCACCCGGCACAAACCCTGGTTATGCTTTCAGCTTTTTTTTCTTTTAAGATTTGTTATTTATTTTTTGAGACAGAGAGACAGCAAGCATGAGCAGGGTGACAGGGAGAAGCAGACTCCCCGCTGAGCAGGGAGCCTGACTCGGGATCCCAGGACTCGGAGATCATGACCTGAGCCCCCCCAGGCGCCCTGCATTCAGCTTTAATCAATGAGTATTTCCACATCTATCACCTCGAAGAACGCCCAGCCTTCTGGCAACCTACCCACAGGGAGAGCCCCAACCACGTCACCCAAATCCCCTTGTACCTACTTCTGTGACAAGCACATGCCACGCAGTTCAAGACGCTGAGGCTTACTGCAAAGAGTGACTCAAGAGCACGTAGTCAAAGGTGTGCAGAGAGCCAAAACCCTGCAGAAAATGATTTCGATTCTTTCTCAAGTGCAGGTGGATTTCTCCTCAGTGTTCAGCTCAGTTTGTGGGGAGGGAGGGAGGGAGGGAGAGGGTACACAGCCCTGGCCCCAGCCCAGCGACCTGCGCTGTGTTCCGGTCACTGGACTACGAGCAGCACCTTCCTGCACGGCAAAGTGGACAGGGTGACTGACAGGTGCCACCAGCGCGCGACTGAGCTGGAGGGACAGTGGGCTCTCCCGGGAGGAGGGCTCCGAGGCACAGCTCCTGCCCAGCCAGGTCCACTTGCTTAGGCAGGGCTCTGCCCTGGGTTTCCCCTGAGAGCTGGGGCTGTCTCCGTAGAACAGGACTGACGGCGTGAAGGATGGGGGCTGCACGGTGGGCAGCCTCGCCCGCACCCGGGCCCCTCGGTTAGCCTGCAGCTGCCCTGTCTGCACAGGTCCCCAGGTGCCCAGCGGCCACCCGGAGAGATGTGAATGTCCTGACCTCACCTCCGAGGGTCTGAGGATGCTCTGGGACAGTGACAGCCCCCTGCACCCACGAAGGCCTCCCAAGCTGGAGGAAGGTCTCTGACCCATGCTCCGGACTTTTGCCCCACGGCCTGGAGAGATGGAGGGCCTAGAGCACTGTGCTGCGCTGAGCCACAAATTCAGCAGCAGACGTTTGGGGGGTGGAGGCGGCTTCCTGAAACTGGGGCCCCCCGGTCACTCCGTGCCCTGTGAGGTGGGACCCGGGGGGTGCAGTTGGCCCAGCAGAGGAAATTGTCTCCCCAGCAGATGGCGGCTCTGCTGGGTGCCTCGGAGACCACGCGCTCCAGGCCCTCCCACAGCTCTGACCTGGGTCTCAGCGAACACCCAGGGTCGGATGGAAGCAGTCCCGACAGCAGTGCTGGAGACTCGGTCAGCCTGGCGCCGAGAAGCACCCGGGCAGAGGCCCCGTGACTGCCGCCGCCGGGCCAGGGCAGGCAGGCCCCCCACCCGGTCGGTGACCCTGTCAGGCGGCAGGCCCAGTTCTCACAATCGCAGACACGCTCGCACCGCAGTGCAAGGATGCACGCACAGAACTGTCACACAGCGTCCTCACAACAGCTCCGGTAACAGGAAACCGGACACAGCCTGACGTCCAACAACATGGGAAAAAACAGGTGGCCTTCCTGTGCCCTAACGAGTGTCAAGGCCATCGAGCGGAATGCTCAGGGGAGCGATGCTGAGCAAGGAAAAGCAAGCTCGACGACCCGCGAGCGGGTGGAGCCCGGAAACGCTAAGTCCCCACAGAAGGCACGCTGGGTTGCGGGGGCGAGGGTTCGTGTGTGACGGGGACAGGGTCTCTGGGAGGACGAAGCAGCACAGAGACGGACGGTGGGGACGGCTGCAGAACTCTCGCGACGCTCAGTGCCGAGCCGGACACTGACAACTGGGTAGGATGGTGAGCTTCGTGTGTCAGACCCGAGCAGTCACGGGACGCTGGGCGAGCACAAGCCGGTGCGCCCGTGGGACCTGCGTGGGAGGTGACGGTCAGCACACTCCACAGAGGCGTGGACACACAGTCCCACTTCTGTCCGTGTGTCTGCACACGTGTGCACAGAAGCATCTAGAAAGCTCCACACCTGGCAATGACGGCTCCCCTCGGAGTGTGCGAGGTGGTCACACATGGCGACAAAACAGCAGTCTGAAGAGTGACCACGCGCGCGCCCTGAGCAGTCACGTTCGCGGGCTGTGAACCTGCACAGCGACCACACGGGGGACGCGCTTTCATCTGCTCACCGCTCGCTGTACACGGTGAGCGTCTGGCGTCCGACGCTCAGGTAAAGACTTAAACACGGCGCCGGAGGCTCACGAGCAGAACTGTTAGATTTTTATTGATTTGAGAAAGAGCGCCGAGTACACGCACCCAGGTGGGGGAGGGGCACAGGGAGAAGCGGAAGCCGACTCCCTGCTGAGCGCCACCCCGAGATCACGGCCCGAGCCGAGTGTCAGTCACCTGGCCCACTGTGCCACCCAGGCTCCCCCATCATTTCGGCAAGAAGAATATGCTCAGTCAGAATGCAAACACACTCCGGGCACAGATTCTCAAGGCCGCTGGGTGAAGACGGCCCGCCACCCAGGACAGCAGGCACCCGAGCGTCAGAGATACCGCGTGTCACCTACACGGCCCCTTCCAAGAGAAAGACTTATTTGCTTCTAAGACTGTCAAGACCGTAACTTCTCTTTAAGCAGAAGGTTTAAGGCAGAGGTAGAGGAGCTCACTGGTCTCTGAAGCTGGCCTTTCTCTTTTCCACAAATGCGGCCATCCCTTCCTTCCGGTCTTCCTGTGGGAAGTGGAAAACAGGAGAGACGGACGTTCACGTTTTCCTACCGAGTCGAGGCGCGGCGCTCTGCCCATCGTGGGGGTTTGCTCCCAGTCTGCCCGGGGGCCCTGAAACTTGGATTTGCAGAGTGGAGGAGCACCACTTAGGGCGGGCCTGGAAATGGCATTTCTATAGGCCCCTCCCAGCCCCCAGTGTGATCATTTAGGAACCACTAAGTCGTGTGTCAAAGAGACCCTCGCCCACAGAGAACCGCAGGTGCACTTGGCTGGGTCATTCACTAGTTCATCACCTGGGGCGTGCGCTCGGACACACACACCTTGACTTCCTCAAGAGCCAAACTCATTTCCAGTTTCTCTTTCATAAAACACCTGTACGTGATTTTCTGAGACTGAGAGATGGGTTTTAATGGCTTACAAGGACTCCCTTTCAGTGACGGTCAAATCCCAGAAAACACTCATCTGAAGCTTCAGGCGCAGGGTTAGAATACATCTGAACTCCACGTCACTGGCATGATGTAGAAAACTGGGCAGATGGACTGCATTTCAATACAAGAGCTCGCTGTTTATGGGTGCGAGTCGTCAGACCTCTCGTAATGGGACGTCACCCTCATGCTTGTGAACTTCTACACACTGTACTCATCTGCGAAAATCATTCTCGTGGACAGGACACGTCTGATCCAGCCACAGAGGAAGCAAACAGTTTGACCAAAGGGAAATGGTATTTAATGAAAAAACCTGCAAGGAAATTCCCAGTGGTTTCTACAGCTGGGCCACGCGTGTCCCCGCTGAGTGTGTACTCACGGTAGCAAAAGTTGAATAGAAGAGCTTCTTTTCTAGCTTGTTTCCCTCTGTTAATGTCATTTCAAAGGCTGAAAAGGAGAACCCTGAAGTTAGGAACTCGGTGTTCGATGTGGGGACACACAACTTCTTTTCATGGTGACAGGAAACACCCCCCACGGACCCGCATGAACCTTCCTTTCGCCGTGACCCGAACCGGAACCTGGGGAGCATCCCCTTCTCCAAGGCCCCACCCTGGCTGCGACCCCCGCGGCCCGAAGAGGGGCGGCTAGCACGAGGAAGTTAGCAGAGGGGCAGAGGCTAACTCTGTCCAATCACAGGAGGACCTGAGAGCCTGCATAACTGCATAGATTTTATTATTTTTTAGAAGATTCTACTTTGAGAGAGAACCTGTGTGCATGAGCAGGGTGAGGGCAGAGAGAGAGGGAGAGGCAGTCACAAGCGACGCCCTGCTGAGTGTGGACCTGGGGCTCACTCCCACAACCCTGAGGTCGTCACCCGAGCCAAAACCAACAAGAGTCAGATGCTCAACCGACTGAATACGCAGGCACCCGAGAATTAAGTATGTTTTAAAAAGCATAAAAATTAAGGACGAAAACCCAAAAAAGGAACACTGTGCCAGAACAGAGTCCCGGATGTAAGGACCCCACCGCTCTGGGCCACCCTCCCAGTGAAGGTGAAGGGTCCCTCCCGTGGCTGAGCACCTGGGGTGCTGGCAGCTGCCTCCGACCGCGGCCTCATGGGCCCTGAGCACCATCAGCAGCGGCCGCCTCGTCAGCGAGGGCTACTTGCTCATCCTTGAGGATGGGTCACAGACACCAGCTCAGCCAACGAAGGCCGGCAGCAGCCCGGGAGGGGGACCGCCTCCCTGCAGAGGAGCGGCCAGCAGCTGGCGCGGGCTCACGGCCTTCTCGACAGGCGGCCCCGGGCAGCGCTCCCCCAATGCTGAGCACAACCTACTACACTAAGACGCAAGAAATTCTCAGGAGGGCTCAGAGCGGCTGTGCCGGTAGAGGACGGAGGGACAGTGGGAACTCTGTCCTGGTTCACACCGGTGTCCCGTGAGCCCGTGCGGCCACCAGGCTGCAGGCACAACTGTTGGAGAGCGCGTCTTCCACCAGGTTCCGGGAGCTGAGCTGGCTTTCTCAGGAGCCAGACTGGCTTACTTAAGTGACTGTCCTGCCCCTCCAGGCCATTTCCCTGCACCCCGGCGCCTGTCCCTCTCTGTCCCTTAGGCTGGCTCCTTTCTCGGGTCCTGACGGCAAAGACTACCCAGAATGTTTCAAGAGAGTCTGTGAGCCAGCAACCAGCCTAGGACTCGACAAAGAGCCAGGACCCCACCGTTAACAGTCCCCCAGCTTCGGCCCAAGATGCACGGCTTGGCGGCACGGCTCCTGTCCACTCCCGAGCCGTCTGGCCCACAGAACGTCCCCTCCCGGCAGAACCCCCACCTGCGTTCACGGCCTCTTTGGCCATTGCTGCTACAATTTTAGAATTGCTGGCGATCTTCTCAGCACACTGGATGGCTTCTTCGACCAGTCTCTCCACGGGAAAAACTTTGCTCACGAGACCTAAAGCACAGACAGGTAAATAACAAGGGGAAACGGCCCTGCCTGTGCTTCTCCGAGTCACGGTGCTGCTCCTAGAGCTGCGGCCGCAGGCTCCACACCGCCCTGAGGTGGGGCCCCGAGGCTCTCACAGACACACCAACAGGGAGGAAGAGCGGGTCTCCTGGGGTGGGGAAAGGGTGTGCCCGCGAGGGCCTGGGAGATCCCCCACTGCTGACGTCAGGCTTGGGAAACAGCACTGTTTCGACTCTTGAACCTGAGGTGTAACTAGTTACTCTCTGTGGTGTGTGTGGCATTCCAAATAAAAACAAAGCCAGCTGTCTCCAGGTTCTCAGGACACCCGAGGTCAGCGTGCTGATCGCCCATGGGCACATCCGGACGCAGCCCCCCCACCACCTCCACTCAGCTCCCCATGCCGGTGGCTCCATGGGGTGGCCCTGGCCCCCACCTGCTTGCTTGGCGTCCTGGGCAGAGATCCGGTCACCGGTGAGAACCATCTCCATGGCCAGTGACTTTCCAACGGCGCGGGTCAGTCTCTGGGTGCCCCCTGCACCTGCAGGGACAGAGGGCTACCGGTCATAGCTGGCTCATGGCCAGTGCAAGCCCAGATGACACGGACACGCTTCTAGCAAGTTCCGAGGGATGACAATGGGCCCCTTAGCTGGGGCAGATGGGCAAAAAGGCAACCCAAGAAACCATAGGGGAGGCTCCTTTCCACACTCAGGCTGGGTCAGGGTGGCTTGAAGCGAGACCAAGGGCTCTGCCTCCCAGGCCGCTCTGAGTGTGGCCTTCTGTCCCAGTGCTGACCTCCACACGCCCCACTTGCCCTCCTGCTCACGCGATGTGCTGCAGCTGGAACAGGAGTGGTCGGCCCTGTTGTTTGCCCCGCAGTGAAGCCCGGGCCCCGTCGTCCGCCCGCCCCGTAGTGATGCCCGGGCCCCGTTGTCCGCCCGTCCCGCAATGAAGCCCGGGCCCCGTAGTGATGCCCGGGCCCCGTCGTCCGCCCGCCTCGTAGTGATGCCCGGGCCCTGTTGTCCACCCCCACAGTGAACTCAGGCTACCCGAATGAGACAAGGGGACCACCTGATGGAGACACCTACAATCCAATGAGACAAGGGGACCACCTGATGGAGACACCTACAATCCAACAGACTCAGGTGCTGCCTCAATGAAGCAGAGGCCTTGGGCACTGGGATGGGAAGAGCCCAGTTGACAGCAGTGCTCCCATAGGGCTTTGCTCGCCCGTGGCCGACCGCAAACACCTGCTCCTGACCTGACAGCTGCTCAGCAGAAGCCCTGGGCTCGCAGAGACCCTGTGTGGCCATAAGCCCGGAGCTCTCATCAGGTGGTCCCTCGGAGCACAGAGGGGTCACTATTTGCCCAAGGATCTCGTCACCCTCCTCGCGGGGGATCTGATCTCCTGCTCGGCTGAACGGAGGGTCATAAGCCGGCATCGCTGCGGCGACAACACAGTACGTGGCCAGCCTTTCCTAACAGCGTCTGATACGTGATCTGGCGGCCATCAGGGGAGCCTGCACAGACCTGAGGCCCCCAGGGCCACTCTCTGAGCGCCGCTGTTGTCCCCCGGGGCGTGGTGTGCAGCTCAGCAGGGGAGCCATGGGCACAGCCAGGCAGCCACCAGCCAGTGCTCAGGCCGCAGCCTGGGCCCCTCGTCAGCGGCAAGCTGCAGGCTTTTGTCAGTGACCAGAAACGCCCCCAAGCCCCCGAGACGCAGGCCGGTTCTGGAGAATGACCGGACGGGTTCACGTGAGAGCCCTTATCACTCTTTACCCGGGATGGTCCCCAGCAGGATTTCCGGCTGCGCGAACTGGGCCTTTTCTCCGGCATAGACAATGTCACACATCATGGCGAGTTCACAGCCGCCACCAAGCTGCAAGACAGGGCGCCCCAGTGAGCCCAGTCAGGGTCACCCCTCGCTTACCTGAACCTCCCGTCAGAACGAGCACAGCCCGGGGCGCAGCAAGCTAAACTGTTTCCACAAGTTCCTCGCGACTGGCTGGTGCTGGTGACCTCCCTCTGTGAAGGACCCTACCGCAAACTCCTTCTGTTCTGGGGCCCCCCAGTCCCGCTCTGCTGTGGGGGCTCAACGGCAGCCACAGGAAGCTCGCAAACCAGCAGCCTCGACTGTGGTCCAACGAGCCTGACCGGCTGACCTGGCCTTGCCCACAGGGAGCTCTATCGAACGATCACGAGCTGATCCCTTTGCCACCATCGGCCTCAGTGCCTCTGAGGGTCCATGTGCCCAGAACCCCAGCCACCACACACGGAGATCTCGAGGGCGGCAGAGGAGGTCAGCCTGCAGGTGCGCAGTGGGCTGGAGCCACTGAAACCACAGAGAAACCAGCGCGTTTGGCCTACAGCCTAGCAGAGGGGAGACGTTCCCCAGAGCGGCAGGGGCCGAGGGGAGCGCTGAGAAGCAGCGGGATGCCCGCTAACGCAAGCTGGTGCTACAGCACCGCCTCTCTGCGCGTCCCAGACCCGTGCTATCACTCAGCAAGAACAGCGTAACTGGAACTAAACTCCAGCCTGCAGGTCGTCCCGGGCCCCACCCCCCCGTGCA
>PITA01024381.1:0-26356 GCA_004023965.1 Spilogale gracilis
TTGTTTCTCTCCCTGAATTACCCTACTTCCCCTTTACTTTCCTTCTCCTACTGTCTTCTTTATTACCCCTTATGCACCACACGTTAGTGAAACCATGTGATACTTGACTTTCTCTACTTGGCTTATTTCACTCAGCATAATCTCTTCCAATCCAGTCCATGTTGCTATAAAAGTTGGATATTCATCCTTTCTGATGGAGGTGTAGTATTCCATTGTATATATTTACCACATCTTCTTTATCCATTCATCTGTTGATGGGCACCTTGGCTCTTTCCACAGTTTGGCAATTGTAGCCATTGCTGCAATGAACATTGGGGTACATATGGCCCTTCTTTTCACTACATCTGTATCTTTGTGAAGTGCAAAATATCTTTATCAAACTGAGGAAAAGAGCATTTTATACTGAGAATACATGAAAACATTTTATACTGAGAATAAAAAACCTTAAAGTTTTTTCTCTCTCTAGGTTATACCATGTCCTACAATCAGATCACATGCTAGTACACCAACATATGTACTGAAACCAACCAGTATGGTTTGTAATATTAATCTTGCCACCATATATCATTCAGTCCTGTTTTCTGCTTTTAGGTCTGAGCTAGATGACAGACAACTGATTCCAAACTCCATATTTAGACATTCATCAGCATATTTGAAAAGGAAATTCTCCCAGAATATACAGAACATAGAAGAATTCCAGGTTTGGGGAAAATCACTGCTTTCCTACAGGAGTTTTTCACTGTATAAAACACAGCATGAGTTGACCTATAAACTAGTCCAGGTCTATAAATTTCAGGTATTTATGGGAGGATGCAACCTAATTAGATTTGAGTCTCTACACTTTAAATTATGTTTAGATCTTGAGATCTGAGAGCTCTCAAATTGAGTAGCCCATCTTTCCAGCACATTTAGATCCTCACCTAAGTGAGCCAGATATTCTGATTTACTAAGTGTGGGTAGGCCTGGGAATTGGTAGTTTTGAAAACTTCCCAATGTTTCTACCATGAAGTCAATATTGAGAACTATTTAATTAGACAACAGCAAATGTCAGCAGGTAACTTTTTTCAAGTCCGATATTTTTTAAGGGGAAGTTGCCATATTAAAAGCCATCCCTTTTTGGGAGTCGATATTTTGTTTTGTATGTTTTACACTATTATTACATTCTGTTTACTGGGCTCTTATATGTCAAGACTCTACTTACATTATCTCATTAAATTCTCACAAAATATCACTTTATAAATGTGGAAACTGGGGCCTAGGGAAATTAACTAACTTGGTCAGAGTAACATACTAGTGATAAGAGTCAAACACATGTGTTTTCTGGTCCTAATCTCTATATAATTGGTCACTGTGTTAATTTCTGCCATGACTAGTATTAAAAGCAGACTGAAAAGAATAGAATGGAATTAGATGTTGTTTGTTTGTTTTCTAATCTGTGTGGCAGAATGATGCTGGACCACGCCTAGGCTGAGACCAGGGAGCTCAGCTGTATTTTACTTAAGGGTATATGGAAACAAAATAAATTCATCAGGTCTGTATTGTAAACTGAATATAGAAAGAGCTACTTTTGCTTAACGTACTTATAGTTTTGTCCTGATCACTGGTCTCTTAACACCTGTTTTCAAGAACTTTCTGAGTTGCACCACAGAAAGTGGTTCTGGAAATGCCGGGGTAGCTTATTAAAGGAATGTCTTCAAGACATAAAAAGTCAGACGTTGAGGATAGCGTGAGGTCATCCCAGGTCAAGTTCTTCACCTTGCAGGGAAAGATAAAGAAGCCCAGTTTGGGGAAGGCAGTTAGCCAGGTTACAGAGCTCTGGAGTGGCCAAGCTGAGAAGTGAACTCTGTCCTCTGTTCCAGGCTTCTTTCCACTACAACCAAAGCTGTCTTGGTTCAGCAGAAGAAAGGAAGAGGCCTGAGCATGATGTGACAGCCACAGACAGAAGTCCTAAGTCCTTAGAAGGTTGCACTGAAGGCAAAGTTGCTGCTGGGTCAGAGCTGAGTCAAAAAACTGGAATGGATTCTGAGCAGTAAATTTTTTCTGCTTGTTGGGGGAAAGAGACAATTCTTCAAACAAGGACCTTATGAGGATTCTCTTTTTGCCAGTGTGATATTTTCCTAGGACTTGAGGAAGTGCAAAATTAAATCACCAGATCCTATCTTTTAGTGCATAATTTCTAATATTTTTTGCTAAAGCATCCTGGATTTTGAAGGTTTCCTTTTTTTATAAGTCAATGTTTGCTTATTAAACAGACAAAACTTTTAGACCATTCAGTGATTTTTCTAATAGCACCCTTACTATGCAGATTGTTTTTCAAAATTCCTTGAAGTCTGGCGCAAGCCTACTTTTCCCACTGCATCTTCTCCTATTTCCCTACATAAAACCTATGATCAAGCCAAATAGTTTGTCCTTTGACTTTTTAATCACGTCTTACATTTTCTGTATTTCATTAATTTTCTCAGATGGTTCCTATTCCTCCAACCAATGCTCTGCACTCGTTAAAATCTTATTCATCATTTAAGGCTCAGATCAGAAAACATTTCCTGCTCTCCCAGCCAACAGCATTTGCTCTAAAATCTAAACCTTAATTAAATTTTCTAGCACTTTACATATAATTGGATGGGCTTGTCTGCCCTACCCTGAGTCCAAATAACTGTGATGTCTGCTGTTGCTTTAAAGTTTGTGAGAACCTAATGTTCCCCCTGGATGTAACCCTAAGAAGGGTTGATTTCCTGTTACTACAGACATGTTAAGTGTATATTTTCCCATCATGGATGAATTCTCAGAATTTCCTGGAGCTAACTATAATTAAATCACTTAATCACTTTTTATATAGCAAGGGTAAAAGCTATTAAAATTTTTTTCCATTCTATTTTTAATTTAATGAAAGTATATTGAAAACAATTTTCTGCATAAATTTTACAACAAAGATTAAATCCATCCATTAGTCCAATTCTGGAGATTAAAATTTCCACTACTGCCATTTTCTTTTGTGTTTATTTCCTGTGTACAAAAAGTATCCAATTTTCTTGAGCCAAATTTTGAGATCCATTTTTGCAAGAAATGTTTGATATTTCCAATACTTTGTAGCCATTAGTAAATATCAAGTGCACAACTTTAGTCATCAGTTTTATTTTGTAGTGATTATTGCTACCAGAAAGATTCACTATGAATTAGATGTAAGATTAATACCTATTATTTATTCCTGACACAAAGAACAAAGAGAATTAATAGTCAAAGGTACAGAATCTGAGGCATAAGGGGATAAAATTTTGGGGTCAAGCTATTCTGCTTTATATAAGACTGAAACTATAAGACCCCTAGAAGAAAACAAAGGGGGAAAATTCCCTTGGCATGGACTTTTTGGATTTGACAACAAAAGCAAACACAAAAGCAAAAATCAGTAAGTGAGATTACATCAAACTAAAAAGCTTCTCTATGGTAAGCGAAATCATCAACAAAATGGAAAGGCAACATATTAAATGGGAGAAAATATCTTCAAGTCACAAAGGAACCAATATCCAAAATACATAAAGAATGCACATAACTCAAAAGAAAAAGAAATCAAAACCAAACAATGTGATTAAAAATGAGCAGAGTAACTGCACATTTTCCCAAAGAAGACACAGAGATGGTTAATGGGTTCATGAAACAATGCTCAACATCCCTCATCATCAGAAAAATACAAATCAAACCCCCAGTTAGATATCATCTCACATCTGTTACAGTGATTTTTATCAAAAGACAAGAAATAACAAATGTTAGTGAAGATGTGGAGAAAAGGGAACCCTCATGTGCTGTTGGTGGAAATGTTAATGGGTGCAGCTGCTATGGAACATTGTATAGAGGCTACTTCAAAAATTAAAAATAGATCTTCCCTATGATACAACAATTCCATTTCTGGGTATTTATCCAAAGGAAGAGAAATCTCTGTCTTGAAAAGCTATATAAAACCCATGTTCATTGCAGCATTACTCACAGTAGCCAAGACATGGAAACAACCTAAGTGTCCATTAACAGATGAATGGATAATGGAAACTGATGACTAAAGTTGTGCACTTGTATATATATATACAATGAAATATTATTCAGCTATAAAAAAGAAGAAAATCCTGCCATTTGCAACAGCATAGATGGAACTTGAGGGCATTAAGCCAAGTAAAATAAGTCAGACAGAGAAAGACAGATACTCTATGATCTTACTTGTATGTAGAACTACAAAAGAGAAACAGAAACAAACAAACCCAGAAACCAAGAAACATCCCAATCTGAGATAAAACAGAGAACAGATTGGTGGTTACCAGAGGAGGAAGATGGGGAGATGGAGTAGGGCAAAAGGTGAATGAAGGTGGTCGAAACATCCAAACTTATAGTTATAAGATAAATAAGTCCTGAGGATGTAATGTACAGCATGGTGTCTACAGTTAACAACACTCTAGTGTCCAACTGGAAGTTGCTAAAAGAGTAGATCTTCAGAGTTCTTATCATCTTATCACAAGAAAAACATGTTTGCAACTACGTATGGTGATGGATGTTAATTGAATTTATAAATACGGCAACCAATTTGAAATATATACATATACCAAATTATTTTGTTGTACATCTAAAACTAACATATTATTATATGTCCATTGTACCTTAACTCAAAAAATACTCTGCTTGGATGAATAACAGGACAAGTAATTTAATGAATATTATATATTAAGTCCAAAGCAACGAAAAGAGTCTCTAACCTAGAGTAATGCTTCCTTTAGTGACTGAATGCATCTTAATTTATGTGGTAGACCATTAGTTTCAGGATTTGCCTATTTCTCTCTCAGCCTGGATGCTGCTGCTGAACAGATACTTCCAGCACTGGCCCCCTTGCTTTCTCTTAAAACTCCTCTGCCTGGCTTCTCAGTTCTAAGCCTTACTCTTATTTTAGGGAGTTTATTTTTTACATCATTTCATTTATTTTGTTTATTTTCCCCTTTCTATCCTATTCTCCACTCCCCCTCCTTCTTGTTACATGGTCTTAGAAATGTATGTATCTTTGCATATCTGTACTCTAATTTGGGGACGTACATTTTTTTTTTTAAATTGCAACCATGCATTTAGCTCAAAGTTGCTTCTTGTTTTTTATGGATAGAGGGTATTGATATTGGTAGTGGTTAATGTACAGCATGATGACTATAGTTAGCATGGATTTTTGAGGTAGGTGGCCTGAGTCTGAATATTTTTTTTTACTACTTACTATTTGATCTTGCACAAATCACTTAATATTTAATCTCTATGAGCTTTAATTTCATCACAAAAGAGTCTGTGGCAAGGACAGCACCTACCTCATTGGTGTTTACAAGGAGCAAGTGAGTTTATAAGTGTACAGGGACTAAAATAGCACCCGACACATAATAAATGTTACATATGTGTTAGCTATTAAATGACTTTTTAAAATAATTTCTCTCAACTCTATTTTTAGGATCGAACCATGTGCTGTTGCACAAATGTAATTCCCTGTTCTGACTGCCGCTCAGTGTTCCACAGTATGCCCCTACTGTATTTATCCAATAATCTAATAATGAATGCCAAGATTGCTTTCAAATTAGTGCTATTACAACCCAAGTTGTACTGAACATTTCCTGTTATAAAACCACGTAGGAATTTTTCTCATAAGAAGAGATCATAAGATGCACCCACACTTTATTACACTCAGTATTGCCAAGATGTTTGTAGAATGATTTTATCCATTTACATTCCCATAACTGTATATCATAGCTACTATTTGTGAGATTATCTCACTGCCTTTCACCCCAAGTTCTAGTACAGTACCTTCAAGCCTATGAAGTTACACAAGTCACCCCCCAGTTATTCCTGAGTTCTTGAAGATATCATACATATACTCATGATGCATGTTTGTTCTGCCTCCTGGTGACATAGCTGTTTGCTTCATTCCCGTGCCAGCCTATTCTGTGTGGCTTCTAACACACACCACTGCCCAAGAGGGCCTTACCACTGGGGGACTCTATTGACAACTGCACGAAGCTTTATGCCTATGCACTGGGCCACTGAGTGGTTCCAGACATGATGCCAAAAGCTCCCACCTCTGGTTCTGCCTTCCTCCCCCAGCCGAGTGCCATCACCACACCTCCCTCCTCCGCTGTCTCTGCTGCACCAGGAACCCATCACCCCCACTCCTGATAGTCTACATGCTGGAGGTTCCAGAGCTAACTTCTGTTTGCTGGATCCCTCAATGCTCCAAAGCCTGGCAGCTCCCATGCCAAAGATACAAGAATGCCTGACTCCTCTTCCATGTTTCCATCTGCAGAGACAATGGTGTGTGTGTGTGTGTGTGTGTGTGTGTGTGTGTGTGTGTGTGTGAGAGAGAGAGAGAGAGAGAGAGAGAGAGAGAGATATGTCGTATGGAAGAGTCCCCTCAGCTTCTGCATTATCTGTAGCTTTACTTCACAACGTCTAAGATTCAGCTCCTCTCTGTTATGGTCTGTGAACCATGGATGACATGCAAGATGATTTAAACATTTATTTATTTATTTTGGGGAAGAGAGAGAGAAAGGTTGAGACAGAGAGAGAGATATAGAGATAGAGATAATAGAGATAGAGATAGAGATAGAGAGAGAGAGAGAAAGAGAGAAGGAGCAGGAAGGGCAGGGGGAAAGGGGGAAAGAATCTCAAGCAGACACCGGTTGAGTGTGGAGCCTGATGTGGGGCGTGATGTCACAACCCTGACATCACGATCTGAGCTCAAACCAGGAGACCGATGCTCAACCAACTGCATCAGTCAAGTGCCCCACGATGATTTTAAGGAAGACAGAGATAAAAGCAAGTTAAAAAAGTGAGTCATTTCAAGGTCAATATTATAAAAATGAACAATCTTTCAGAAGTATGACTTAACAAGAATTGTGTAAATGATATGCAAAGTAACTGAAGCTTTAGAAATGCTGCCTTTGAGTAAGTTCTTTTCCAGACTCTCCTCAGTCCCTAATGTAAATTTTCTTCTGGGGGACACAGCTCCACAGCCCAGTAAACATGCCTGGAGAAGTCAGAAGCTCTTTGGTGGGACAGAATTCAGGCTGAATATGGGCCCCCATCCTGGACACCATTTCTTGGGGTCCTTCCCAGTGGACTCAATCTTGGGGATACACAATTGTCTTATTTTTTCTCCTCATATCATTCCATCCTCTGTCTTTGATTCTTGGAGTTTAATTCATTTCAAGGCAATTCAATCCAATTTTAGGGAGAAGACAGCAGAAATAATTAAGTAAAATAATTTTTTAACCTTCATTTTCAAATAATTTTAGACTTACATAGAGTGGCAAAAATAGTACAAAGAGCTTCTCTGTACTTTTCACCCAATTCTGTCCAGTGTTAAGACAATATAACTGCCATACAATTATCAACACCAAGAAATTCACGTTGGCAAGATACTATGATGTGAACTACAGATTTTATGTGGATCTCACCAGCTTTTGCCCTAAATTCCTTTCTTTGTTCTAAGATCTGATGCACAAGCCCACATTGCATTCACTTGTCTTGTTTCCTCAGTCTCCCAGAATCTGTGACAGTTACTCAGGTTTGAACGTAGGTGGACAGTTTTGAAGATGCCTGTTGTTTTGTAAACATCCCTAACTTCCCATTGTTTGCTGTTTTCTCCAGGGTAGCCTGAATCCATGTGTATTTTGGCAAGAGAGTGACACTCATCTTTTCGGGGAGCACATGATGACCCTGTCTTATCCCAAGTGAAGGTGGTGTCTGCTGGTCTGCTGGGTTCTCCACTCTGAGGTTACTAGTTTGCTTTTTCAATTAATAAATATCTTGGGGAAATAGTCTGAGAAATTACGGTTTCTCAAAATTTCACCCGCTAATTTTAGCATCCATGGCTGGATCTTGCCTGCACAATTATTGTGGTGTTGTAATGGTCTATTCTTCTTATTTCTTCCACATTTATTAAAAATAATTCTATAAAGAAGAGCTGTTTCTTCTCCCACATTTACTAATCGGTGCTTATTTTATTCTATGTGCTATAATCTCATCCATCCATTCATTCATTCATTCATTCATCCATCCATCCATCCATCTCAGAGTATCTCAGTTTGGGCTATTTAGAGCTTCTCAGGGGGCTCCTGGGTTCTTTCATTAAGCACCCCCTATTCTTTGTGGAGCAATTCCTTAGTTTATAGCCCATCAGGATTCTCCAGGCTCATCTTGTGTTTTCCCTGCCCCAGCTCTGGATTTAACCACTTCTTTAAATGTTTCTTTTTTACTGGAGAACAGTGTATTTAAAGCAAGATGAGGTTCTAAGAAGTGTTTATTTCTACTGGGTGATATTGCTTCTGGAGCTCCCAGCAGACAGCATTAGGCAATTATGAATCAATACCAACTACGCACATGAGAAGATCTGTATCTCTCTCTATGTCATCTAAAGGCCATGAGTTCATGCTCATACCGCCAATCCTGATCCAGCAGCATACAATTCATTCTAGTCTTTTCCTTTCTCTATTTGCAACTTCTTCAACAGTGTAAAAGCTGGCTTTCACTATGTATAAACTATTTACTTATTTGTCCAACACTAGAATATACTTAAGTAGATTCAAGACTGCCAGCCATGCCCTTGTAAGAAATAAGTTTTCAAGCAAGGGCACAGTGTTGGTGTAGAGCTCCTTTGGTCTTAAGCCTACGGACATCCAGTTAAAATTACTGCTTTAAAAATTCACATAAATTAGTTCTTTTCTTCTCTAATCCCTTCAGGTGGTTAGGAAGAATATTTTGAAACAGAAACTGCAGTACCTAAAAAAAAGTATAAATTCTTTCCAGTGTACAATCACTGAAATTTACAGCAAACCCTCCTGATCTGCCTCCCAGACGTGGCCTGTACACGGCCTCATGGTCTTTACTTTTCTCTCCTAGGACATTTAAGAAATGTTTTCATTCTTTCTAGCTTCCCTGGGATTCCTCCTGGATCCAGGTTCAATTTTCCACTGGACCCTCAATTTGACACACAGTAGTCAAGCGGTTACTTCTGTTCTCCCTAGAGCTATTTTGTTATCTCCAGCTTCTATGATCTTTGAATATTTATTTTTTTATTTTAGAGAGAGAGAGCATGAGAAGGAGGAGGAGAGGGAGAAGGAATCTCAAGCTGACTCCATGCTGAGCATGGAGCCTGTATGACTGTGAATGTTTTTCTGGTTTATGTGAGAATCTCAGGTGAGAACATAACTATTAGACTGGAACTCTTATTTTGGGGATGAAGTGAACAATAAAAGTTTTAGGAGATTCAAAGGATTCTGCCTTCACTGGCTTCTTGCGTCTAGCTCTGGATTGCCTACGGTAACTAGTATCCAGTATTGACCTAGAAAAAGTTTATTTAGATGAGAATAAAACCCCTCCTCCAGGTCTCAGATCCTTTTAGAAAGGAAGAATGACCTGCAAGGGGATACCTGTCATTTCCTCAGATCAATCAGCTACTGTACTGAACCATCAGAACAATAAGAATCTGTGGAAAGACAGAATTCTGATGTCTTCTCAAATATATTTTGTTCTTCTTACTTCCTTGTCTTCAGTCCCTCTGATCCCCACTGAACATTTCTGCCCAGCTCAGCTTCTCGAGGACTGTTTGTGACCCCACTCTAGCCTGCTGTCTCTACTCACTTGCTCTGATGCCTAGTTATGACCCCACATCCCTGTCTGTTCCTCTGCTCTACTCTCGCTCACGGAACTTCCCTGGTGGTACCTGACGCTGAGTGTGCCCCTTACTGAGCCCAAACAGGAACTTTCAGCGGAGGCATTGCTCTGTATCTTGTTTGTGCTTTGCTTAGCTGTGCTCTGCTTGCTTTACTTCGAAGTTGGACTTTTTCATTGGATCTATTTTTTCCACAGAAGTTTTGATTTCTCTGGTAATGAAGAGTAACATCTCTTGCTTGCTCATTACCACTGAAGTTTTACCTCTAGCTCTCTCTCTATCTCCCTCAAAATACACCCCTGATAAATCCCAAGCCTGACTATAAGAAAAGTTGACCCAGTGCCATCACTTAAACCATCGCATGGAGCGGCTGGACTGTGAACTCTATTCAACAAACATTTGCTGACAGATTTTCATACTACTTTACTGATTAACACAATCTACATTTCTGACTGTATTTGTCCCTAAGGGGAGGGTTGAAGATTTTGGTGTTAGTGAGGCACAAGCCACAACTCCTGTTGGTGTAAACTAAAGTATTTCTCTCAACGAAGCCTGTGTGCCTCCATTTCTGCAAATCTCTAAAACTTCAAGTCAATCTTTAAATTTATTCATCTCACTCTACAAAAAAAGATTATTTACACTTTTTCGGTTACTCTGACCTGCTCATTAGAACTGCTCCTAGTAATTAAAAATGTAGTGAGAAAGTGTACAAAGAAAAATGCGTTGGATTTCTCTCCCTCCTCTTTTCAGATATGGACTGGGGACATGGAGTGAGCACAAGGAAAGAAATTGTGTGAGTAGACGGAGTTCAGCCTTCTGCCAAAAGATTTTTAGTGCTACCACTCATCAAGCTTTATTAGCCTTCTAATCAATTTCTAATTAAAGAAAACATGAATCCTTATATGACAAGGGGAGAAGGTGATTCCTAAGTAAGGTACTGAATGTCTTATCACTGGAGTTCCCAACCTGTCAAAACAAATCAAAACACTCCCTGGTAATTTTAATCTAGCTTTTATACAGGTCTTTTTTTTTTTTTTTTTCCCTTTAGGCATGAGAAATCCCAAAAGTTTCTCCTGAGTTTTTTCTCTAGTTCTTCAGATCATTTTGGAAAAAGAAGTGTACCTCAGATCATTGGGTGAAAAGATGACTAATGCTAATTTCATTTTGGATTCTATAAATACAATTTTATATTGTTCATTTGAGATAGATTTATTGCTTTCAGATTTTTGCTCTTGTATGGTGCAATAATTGATACCATATTTTTCAGATAAACCAGTAAGAAATATATCACTTTGATACAGTATAACTCTAGAAGAAAGTATTTCTTGTCAAATACTAAACATAAATTTGTTTAATCAAATACAGCTGGAAGGCAGGTGAGGCGGCAGAAGGAGAATGATGGATCATGACATAATAATGAGACAAGTTCATGTCAATGACCAATTAATGGAAATGCCAGCTCATCCAATGCTAGTGGTCTCCAGTTTACATAATTAAGTCTGTTTCTCAAACTAGATCTTCATAAATAAACTCTGGTTTTGCTTTATGTTTTTCCTCTATTATATAAATTATGTTTATGGTTAATCCATTCATAGAACTACCAAGCTGAAGGCAATCTTAAAAATAACTCAGCCAATTCCTCATTTCATATAAAAAGAAACTGAGGAAAACAATAGATGTCTTCACAGTATCTTTGTTTATTTTTCAACCTTTTTAGTCTTCTCCTAATTCAAATCATACCACATTTATTCACATAACTTTGTTGATACCCCTCTCTGATATTAGGCAAATGATTATAACATATGAATTAAGTGGAAATACTTGCCAGGAAACCACTATACTTTTCCATGGAGACTTTGTGAATGTGGTAATATAGCCCTAGAGGCAGAATGAGAATGACCCATTCCCATTATTAGGGGGCTCCTCTCTCCTTCAATAAGACCGTAAAAACTAGCAGGCTGTTAGCTGATTCCCATTCCAGTCTCTCTCTCTTTCTTTTTTTTAATCTATAGCATGTTACCTTCTCTGCAACACAGAACTGAAATTATGCTTTCCATTTACTATTCAAAAAAGGCAATAGAGAATGTTGTGATACAAAGATTAACTTGAAATGGATGAAAGACCTCAACATGAGGCAGGAATCCACCAAAATTCTGGAAGAGAACATAGGCAGTAACCTCTTTGACATTGGCCACAGCAACTTTTTTCTTTTTTAAAGATTTTATTTATTTGACAGAGAGAAACACAGCCAGACAGGGAACACAAGCAGAGGGAGTGAGAGAGGGAGAAGCAGGCTTCCCGCCAAGCAGGGAGCCCGATGGGGGACTCGATCCCGGGTCTCCGGGATCATGACCCGAGACGAAGGCAGTCGCCCAACCAACTGAGCCACCCAGGCGCCCCTCACAGCAACTTTTTTCAAGACACTTCTCCAGAGGCAAAGGAAACAAAAGCAAAAATGAACTTTTGGGACTTTACAAAAATAAAATTCTTCTGCACAGCAAAAGAAACAATCAACAAAACAAAGAGGCAACCCATGGAATGGGAGAGGATATCTGCAAATGACACTACAGACAAAGGGCTGATATCCAAGATCTATAAAGAACTCAAATTCAACACCCCCCCAAAAAAGATGATCACATCAAAAAATGAACAGGAAACATGAAGAGGCACTTCTCTCCACAGAAGACATACAAATGGCTAGCAGACACATGAAGAAATGTTCATCTTCATTAGCCATGAGGGAAATTCAAATCAAAACCACATTGAGATACCACCTTATACCAGTGAGAATAGCTAAAATTAACAGGACAGGAAATAGCAAGTGTTGGAGAGGCTGCGGAGAAAGGGGAACCCTCTTACACTGTTGGTGGGAATGCAAGTTGGTGTAGCTTCTTTGGAAAACAGTGTGGAGATTCCTTAAAAAATTAAAAATAGAGCTACCCTATGACCTGGCAATTGCACTACTGGGTATTTACCCCAAAGATACAGATGTAGTGAAAAGAAGGGCCATATGTACCTCAACGTTCATAGCAGCAATGGCCACAATAGCCAAATTGTGGAAAGAGCCAAGATGCCCTTCAACAGATGAATGGATAAAGAAGATATGATCCATTAATACAATGGAATATTACTCAGCCCTCAGAAAGGATGAATACCTAACTACTGGAGGAGATTATGCTGAGTGAAATAATCAGGCAGAGAAAGTCAATTATCATACGGTTTCACTTACTTGTGGAGCATAAGGAGTACCATGGAGGACAGTAGGAGAAGGAAAGGATCTGTGAAGTGGGGTAAATCAGAGAGGGAGACGAAGCATGAGAGACTGTGGACTCTGAGAAACAGAGGGTTTTGGAGGGGAGGGGGGTTGAGGTATGATGAGCCTTGTGGTGGGTATTAAGGAGGGCATGTATTGCATGGAGCACTGGGTGTGGGGCATAAACAATGAATCTTAGAACACTGAAAAAATAAAATAAATTATTTAAAAAAAGTGTTGTGATATAGGCCAACAACATAGCTCCAAGTGAAGCCCATCATTGAAGCGTGCCTTGTCTTACAACAGGTTATCTGAAGAGGGATTTAGCAAGTGGGGAGAAGAGTTAAAGGGCGGGGCTGAGAGTGAGTGAGGGGCATTGCCATGCAGTGGAAAGACGCTTGGGCTAGAAGTCCAGTCTGAGATCTATTTCAAAATGTGTTAGTAGTTATGCAATGCTGAGTTAGCTGGTTAGACTTTCTGGGACCAGTTTCCTTAATCTGATCAATGAGAAACTGGATGAGCTTAGTAGTTGTTTGTCTAACTCAAAAGCCTTCAAGGGCCATGAACTGACATTGTGGATATGAAATGGCTAGGCAGAGGACAGGGGCAGATTTATGAATTGAGGAAGATTCCCACAGACCTTAGATATATTCAAATTAAAATTCACTGAAAACACTTTTACCAAGTATTGGCGAGGATTTGGAGCAAATGGAACTCATACATTGCTGCCGAGTATATAAATACCAATGCAATTATTTTGGAAAACTGGCAGATATAGGCATATTTATAAAATATTTGTAACCTGTGATCTAGTGATTTACTTGCTGGATAAACACACAGAGGGGCTCATATGTCTGCCAACAGACAGGTACAAGACTATTCACAGCAGCTGTATTCATACACACAAAAGATGGCATACTGTGTAACTCTGTCTATGCAAGATTTAAAATTAAGTGAACAAAACTCATCTGCAGGAATATACACCAGAATGGTGATTATTGGGGCGCTCGGTGGCTCAGTCTTTAAGCCACTGCCTTCAGCTCAGGTCATGATCCCAGTGTCCTGGGACTGAGACTCACATTCGGCTCCCTACTCAGTGGGGAGCCTGCTTCTCCCTCTCGCACTCCCCTTGCTTCTGTTCCCTCCTCACTCTCTCACTCTGTCAAATAAATAAATAGAATCTTAAACAACAACAACAAAAAAGAAGGGTGGTTATTTTGGACGGTTGTGGTTATTTAACAGGGCTATAAGGAAATGGTGGAAATGTTCAGTATCTTGATTGGGATGTGGTTTACACACCTATATACACATACAAAAATTTACTTAAGCTTTGGACACTTTCCTGGATCTAAGTCATACCTTGATTTAAAAACGAAAAATGGACATGAACAGTAACAAGAAAAGAAGGGGGGGAAAAAGAAGAAAAGGCAAAGGAGACATTTTGTGGGGAGAAAATAAAAACCATCTGTCCACCGACTTCTGCCTAGAAACGGCCACTTTGTTGTCCCTGGGTTGCCTGGATCTTTACAATCCGCTTCTGTTACCATTGTCAATAATTGTTTGAACGCGAAAAAAATAAGGTGAAAATTTGGGAATAGAAAAGTAAAGTTAACACCAACTTTTACAGCCTGATGTTATGATTGCCAGTGGACTCACTAACAAGAAAATGATACTAACTATAAAAATTCTAAATCGCTGTGTCAAGTCCTCGCTTTCCTTCCCCAAAAGCTATGGCTACCTTGTGCATCATAATACTCGCTATAAATTATAAATCTCATTTTACTTCTTTCATCTGCAGAGACCAGTGCTTAAAGAGGGTGGGCTTGAAGTGGACTTTATGATTCAAATTGGGTTGCACAAAATCTTACCACTTTGAGCAAAAATAAAAAGCTTCCCTCTATTATATTGTGATCAGACCCTGAGTATACAGATTAGCTCCGTGTGGCTGCTGCAAGCAGAGTGATTCAGGTTAAACTCTGATTCAAACATTGAAGACATTTGGGAAAAGGGTGAAATCAGCAGCATTGTGAAACTGGCAAGGAAGGAAAGAGTTGTCACGATACATTCAGTAGAACATCTTCTTCCCCCAGAGTCAAGTGACAGAAATTCAGTCATACTTTGTAAGCAATTAGGGGATTGAGTCATTATACATAGGCATGATTCTTTTTTTTAAAACATAAATATGGCCTCTAAATTAAGAAAAAACTTTCTGTAGAAATAAAGGAAATAACATTTCCTAAGCTCGTGACACGTATCCAGGATTTTAACTTCTACCTCTCATTTAATTCTAAAACCCCATTTTCATGTTAGAGATGACAAGAGTGTGCCATGGTAAATATGAACGCATAGCCCTGGGGAGGGCACGTAGAGGTCACGCTGTCTAGGTTTAATGTCTGTTCTCCTTCCACAGACTCCTTTTAAGGAAGGGACCCTACAATTTGAGGTGTTGTTAGTCACCCACTACTTTAGGTAAGTGATGAAGTACCGGCATAAATACCAAATTACTAAATCAGTTTTACAAGGAATTTATCTTTCCTTTGCCGTGAACAAAATTATTTTATCTTTGCCCTCTTTCTTATGTTTGGTAGAAATTTGACCTCAGTTAATTCAAGATGTCCTCAATTCAGGGCATCCCCGTTCCTGAGGTTGCCCACAAATCCTGGGAGATTGATGACTATGAAAACCGTTTTTCCCTGTTCAGGCTGGCTCTGTCCCATCCCCACACACCACACAGGTTGTAGCTAAGTCATGCAAGTCCAGAACATTCTCAGGTGTGGCTCAATGTCTGATAATTCCTTGATCTTCTCTAGAACTCGGAAAATGTTTGCTTTTCTACTGTCTGGTAAGTCAGGGGAAGCCCTGGGGGCTGTCTCCAGCCATGCTGCTATTTTTCTCTAACAAGCCTTAACACTACAGGAGCGCATATATATTGTTGGCAACAGGGGAAAGACTTTGGGTCTTCTTTCTTTCAAGCCCTCTTTTCTTGAATATTTAAACTTATTTGGATGTTCTATCACTTTTCCGTCCTCATCTTCAGTACAGAAGCTTTGTAGTCTAAGGAAAGGAGGGCAGGTGGGGTGCATGGGCAGCTCAATCTGTTAGCATTTGCCTTTGGATCAGGTCACGATCCTGGAGTTCCCAGGATTCAGCCCCAGGTTGGGCTCCCCACTCATCCATTTCCCTGCTCAACGGAGAGTCTGCTTCTCCCTCTCCCTCTGCCCCTTCCCCTTCCCATTTGTGTTCGTCTGCACTCTTCTCTCTCTCGCTCTTGCTCACTCTCTTAGATAAAGAAATAAAATCTTCTTTAAAAAAAAAAAAGGAAAAGAGGATGGGTAAGAGTAAAGGGAAGGGAAATATTCTCTCTGTTAAATGACTCATTCTTTTAAATCATTTTCATATTATATGGAGACTCATCTTGGCTCTCTTAAAATGGTTTGACCCTAACAACTTTCCCTGGAGGCAATGAATGCCCACTTAGGGTTATGGGAAAAGTGGGCTTGACTATACTGTGAAATGTTAGATATATTATCCCTCTATCCCCAGCATATAAACAACACTCAGTAAATATTTATTTGTGCTAAATGAGATTCTATAAAAGAGGTCATATATTTGCCATCTAGAGAAGTCCAGAGCAAGGTCCTAAGGTAATAGGACATTAATAGACACATTTTTGAGGTAGAAGAAGAAAGATTCTGAAACTTAAGATGATGTGTGGAAATACACAATATGAAAACTTCCTGCATAAATTTCATTTAACTCAGTACAAAGGAATGGATTCAGGGCACCAATAGCCCCATTTCTTCAGAGATTCATTGCCTTCTTGGTTTTTAGTCCTCCCTCATATTAAAATTTGATACAATTTACTTTAACAATAAAACTAATTTGCATAAATGTGTTAACGCCCAAGTCATTTGAACTTCAGCATTTCCTCCCCTAGTGTTGACATGAAAGGTTTGTGCCTTTAATACAAGATTTTCATGCATTGGAGAGGTAGTCTGAGAGATGTTTTTAGGGATGGAATGGCCTTCTTGTTTCAAAAATCATGCTGTACCTGACACTTGCTTTAAAATTAAATATACTTCAGTAATTTTAGTTTGTATATGGTGGTGCTGATAGAAGAGGAGGATAGAGGAAATGGGATAGCAAAAAGTCTAGAGTCATCCCATTTCCTTTTGCATCAGTTAACTGTAATTTCTATCATTCGTTCATTTATCCATATACTTATTGCCAGGTATCATCGCTAGTGTTCAGAAACAAGATCAGTAAGTCTTGACCTGGAAGATCTCACAGACTAGTGAGACAGACAGATGTGTGAACACAAATTTCAATAAAACATAAGTCGTAGAATAGAGATCTGAGCAGAGTGCTACACCATCGCATTAGACATAGAGCCACATTTGGGAAATTATAAAATGCATTCTAGATGCATCTGGATGGAGTCTTGAAAAATGAATGGGTTTCTGGGTGAGGGAGGGAGGGAAAGAGTGAGGGGACCTCCATGAAGGAGAAACTGTGTGCAAAGACAAGGGTTATGAAGATACATGGTGTATGTTTAGGGAAAGTATAATTAATTTAATGTGCTGGACCATGGAAAGTATGGCAGGATGTAAGACCAAAAATGTAGGCTGGTGTGAATTTAGGAAGGGCTTAACAGTCCACATCAACAACATTAACTTCATTCTGTGGGCAATAAGAAAGACATAAACAATTTTTAAGCACAGAAGCATTATGAGCAGGTGTACATTTTAGAAAAAATTCTACTCCAAGTGTGTGTAAGGGATGGTTGAGGGAGAAACTGGTGGAGGCAGCAGGACAAGTTAGCACAGGAGGCAGAGATGAGGGCTTAAAATAAAACAGTAACAGAGGACGCGGGAAGAAAGATTTGGAGAGAGAGTAAAGAACTGGAATTGACAGGAATCAATTGGAATCTTTTCTTAATTTGGGTTCTCTGTGCAGACCTGAGACACAGACCTGGGTGGATGAAGTACAGATCTGCTGGCAGGGGAACGGGAAGTGAACGGTGATGGACGCCATCATTATGCATGCCCACAGCCACATCTCCCAGGGACCCCCTCCAAAGCCAAGCGAAATACATTCCTCAGAAAAAGCACACTGTGGAGGGAAGGACTGGGGACATTTTATACTTATTTCTCTTTGCTTTCAAGTGGGAAGAGGGAGAGGCAAAAGTCACATCACATCAAAGAGTGAATAGGATGCGCGAAAGTGTCAAAGCAAGTCTAAAAGCTATTAAAGCTATTGCCGAGAACAAGAGCAAAAGCAGTTGCTTGAGAAAGATATAAGACAAAAAATGTTAAAAAAAATTTTTTTTTGAGAATGTTGACCAAAGGGAACAATCGGTTGAGAGAGGGAGATATTGAAGATGAGATAGAGGCTTGCGATAACTAAAGGAAAATAATTTCCAGAAATGTCAGAAGTGCATGGGATCAAAACAATGGCTTTGGCCATTGGCAGTGGATCCAAGAGAAGAGGATGGATATTTCTTGCTCAGAGGTGAAAGGGAGAGAAGTCAAGATGGGCGGTATCAATATATTTTGAGGTGCACAGAGGTCCGCTGAAGGAGCTTGTGTGTTGTGGTTTTTCTGAGCAGTAAAGACAAGTATATGAATGAACCTAAGTGACAGACTTGTCTTTGTCACAGACAAGATCTATGAGAGCTAAAAATTTATGTTTATCACCATATCTCCAGCATCCAGCACTGTAGGTGGAAAATAGTGGACTCTCAAAAAATAGTTACTAAGTTCCATGAATAAATTAAAAAATGGGGCATTCTACACAGTAGGAAGAGTCAGAAATATGTGGGTTCAAATTCCACCTTGCTGCATCACACTGAAGAAATTACTGAAGTGTGCTTTCTTAGGACTCTCATGAAAATTGAATGAATGAGTGTATAATATTTGTTACACAGAAAAATAAAATCAAAAGTAATTATACATTGATATCATAACACTCAAGTAGTAAGTATACCTTGATATTAGAATGCGAACTTTTCCTTTATTTTATCCCATCGCAAAGGAAAGCATATATTAAAGTTTGGCTTCTTGGTAGATTACTCCTAAATGTTATAATTTTCTACAGTGAAGCAAGAGCTAATTATTGGAAGAATACCATCCTCAAGTAAAATATGCAGACAAATGTTTTCTCATCCTGTTATAATTAAATATAGTATCCAAAATTTGAAAGGAAGGTTACCCATGTTGTTGGATTTTTAAGCTTCCCTAAATGTTACCCACAGTCAGGAGGGAGAGCTAATATCACAGAAAACATAATTAATATACAGCAGGTTTCTGAGACGTTAAAGGACAGAAATCAATAAAGTGAGGTTTAATCAAAATAAATGGAAAGCAATTCATGAAGGAAAGATGTAACATTGAAGAAAAGGAAATAAAAAAGAAATGAAAGTCAGAAAATTAGAGGTTGGGACTACTGACTATGGGGACAAAAGCACTAAGGTCATAGTCTTCAATGAATTTGATGTGGATTAACGAGATGGTACAAACAAGGTTGCATGTCCTATGAGAAAGTTAACTGACCTGTTATATGTATGACCTTAGGGAATAACAGTCCTCCCCCTCCACACAACGAGGAGTCCAAATATAAAATGCAATATTCAGTTTCTCTATGGCTCTTAGTTTGATTTCTTTTAAATGGCTCTAAGATAGTTTTAAAAATACAATACAAATAACCCGCCTGACTGGACAGTTGGAAGGCTTGTCACATTACCCTGGATCACTGCTCCTCCTCAAACATGCCACATATCATCATCTTTCCATACCTTTCCTGTTTTTCTTCCTGCTGCCTTACTCCACTCTCTGGTTATAGAAATTCGATGCATTCATTCATCGAGGCTTGCCTTAAATGTCATCTCACATTGTGAAGACTTTTTTTCTGCTGCTGTTTCCAATATGCCTTCTATGTGATGTTCCTGCCCTGAGAAGCAGGACTAGGTTGGGGGAAGTACTAGAATAGGAGGGAATGTGGAAGGGGCAGTGGGTTTACCTTGGACAAGGCTGAGTCTAGAAATTCAGAATTCAGAATCACCTACATTTAAGAAAGCCCGGAGTAGAGACATGATCATGAAGTATAGAGCACCCTCTGTGAGAAATGTTTTGCACACTTTGGAGACAGGTGGGGAAATGAATGACCTCTACAGACCTCCTTGAAATTATGTCACTGAATCATTGTGCCACTTAGCAATGTACTGCCTGTCAGCTAAAATGCTTGAAAAAGGGGGCCAGAATGAAGAACTCGAGAGCTAACATCATTTGCTTAGTGGTTCTTCCTTGGAACATGAATTTAATACCTCACCGAGGACCTCAGGAGAGGGATGTACTCTTGCCAGGAGACATAAAAATCCCAGGAATGTCGCTCCTTCTCAGACACTGCCGTGGCGTGGCAGGTGTTGGTACTGAGTGGTCCTGTAACAGGAAAGCGCTCTGTGGAAGGTTGAGGCTGCCCTGGCATTTAGGTCTTGTGATCAAACAGACCCTCTGATACTACAGGTGTTAGTGGTGGGAAAGATTCAGTGTGAATTTCAGGGCAAGCCCCGGTGAGGAAATACTAACCCAGACCCTGGAATTTGAAGCAAATCCCTTCCAGCTGCAGTGAAGAGTTAGGTCACTTTAGAGACGGTTCCTGGCCTGTTACTGGGCCTTGGTAGAGGCTGAACACTTGGTCACATGACATCGAGCAACTCTGTATCTCGAACTGTTCATTGTGAGCTGCGTTATGTTGGATCAGCAGGGTCAAACCCTCTGGCAGGCCCAGCTGGGGGCGATCACAAGATGGGAAATGTACACCCCGAATAGGGTCCAGAAGGGGCCGGAAGACACAAGTAAGCTGAAAAAACAGGTCTCCCAGACACCTGCCCCAGGGACCTGCCCCTTTCCTGGCCCTGTCCATGGAATATGGCAGGTCTGGTGTAACTAGAGGCAGAAGGAGGAATGAGTCCAAGTTTGTTTGTGAAGGGGTCAGTGTGGGATGTGTGTGAACGGTGAAAGTGGATGGCAGCTGCATGACAGCCATATTCGAAGGTGGCTTTGAAGACAGCACTGAGGGACAATCCCCAACCCCCTCCCCGGCACAGCTGTGAGCAGCACACTCCGCTTCGTTTGAAATGAGAATATTTGTACATTCAGGAATAGGTTGAAGCTCCTTGTATATTTGTGGCACTTGGGCAAGTTGAAATGTAAAGAATAATTAAATTCTTTCTATATAACAAGCTCCGCACATTTCCTAGAACTATACTGGATTTAAGTAACACAAATTCACTTAGGCTGCTTAAGTTAAAGCAAAGCAAAGTTTAATATGAAGATGCACAAATGCGGCTTGGAAACTAATGAGCAACAGGAACAGTTGGGCCTGGGATAAAATGCCACTGGGAATTTCTGTATTGTCTCTGCTCTTGCCTTTGATTTCCACCTCCCTTCCTCCTCTTCCTCCCTCTCCCTCCTACTCTCCAGTTCCTCCTCCAGCACCTACTCCTCCTCTGCTCCTCCCCCATCCTTTTTCCCCTCCCCTCCTCCTCCTCATTCTCTCCCTCCTTCTCATTTCGCCTCCCTCTTCCTCTTCCTTTCCTGGCTAGCCTCCCCTCAGACACTCATTGCTGCTGGTGAAGCTGATATTGTCTAAAACAGCTGTCATTAGCTCTCATACAATGTCTCTTCTGTGGTGAAACTAACCTGACTGGTCTGAAGTTGCATTCCCAAGTTCAGGTTACCTAGGGAAGAAGTTTACTGGCCCAGCTATTTTCCACCCATGGTCCAGTCGGTTGTGACCTACGGACTGGAGTCCTATGGTATCACAGTCATTGCTACCATGCAGGTAAGGGGAGAAAAAATGGTCCTGGGAGCAGTGTATGCTGTTGGTGCCAGGGTGCGGCTGGAGCAGAGATGGGGGGCAGGCAAGGCTATCTGGGCAGTCCATTTTATTAGAAGCCTATTTGCTTTCAACTGGTGTGCACAATTCTACCAAAATACTTCACTCTTTACAAATATAAAGGAATTGGAAGATTGAAAGTTCTGTTCTCAATAAACACGGCTGCTAAGGCCCTTGTTTCTAGACTGCCCACCAACCCACCCCCACCTGCAGAAATCACAGCTCTCTATCCTGCCACTGCCAATTCCCTCCACTTTCTGCCTATGTGTTTACTGGGATTTGGAGTCTCTAACCTGATATATGGATTGAATTACCGGTAGGTAAAATATGTCTTAGGCAACTTCAGATCTTTGCAGGATTTGGAAAATTTTTCTGGTTGCTTTTAGGCCTAGACAAAGGCAATGAAAGAAGAATATTTCTATTTATTTCTAGGTGGGCGGGGGCTTGGCAGAGATGGCTCACAGGTGTCCTGTCCAGTTCTGTTGGCCTTTTCTTTGAGGGAGATTTATTAAAGATAGTTAACTTTCACTACTTATTTACAATAGTGTGAATGTTCACCTTTTTATTTTCTTAATGTTGTGAAAGTGGAAATGAGGCTGGTTTTGGTCCCTAACATGAACTGTTCAAAATGTGGATACAGAGGTGCCTGGGTGGCTCAGTTGGTTAAACATCTGCCTTCGTCTCAGGTCAGGATCCCAGGATCCTGGGATCAAGCCCTGCATCAGGCTCCCTGCTCAGTGGGGAATCTGCTTCTCCCTCTCTCTCTGTGTGCTCTGTCTCAAATCTATCAATCAATCAATCTTAAAAAAAAAAAAAAAAGTGGGTGTGGGTTATAGGAGACCCTGGAATAGCAGGGGCTTGAACTGTGTGGGCCCATGTGGATTTTTTTTTCCACAAATACCGTGAGTACTGTAAATGTACTTCTCTTCCTTAAGATTTTCTCCCCCCCCTTTTTTTTAAGATTTTATTTTTATTTATTTGACACTAAGAAACACAGCTAGAGAGGGAACACAAGCAAGGAGAGTGAGAGAGGGAGAAGCAGGCTCTCCACTGAGCAAGGAGCCCCATGCAGAGCTCTATCCCAGGACTCTGGAATCATGACGCGAGCTGAAGACAGAGGTTTAACCACTGAGCCACCCAGGCGCCCCAACCCCCACATTGTTCAAGGGTCAACTGTACTATAATTTATCAAAATATTTTCTTTTGTTGTGAAAATAAATATTTACTATTTTTACTGAAGAGTCAGCATATACTTCAGAGCATACATGAAAAGACAATGGAACAATGATCACAGTGGAAAGCTTCGGTTATCCCTTTAGACTATGGAGTTTCTTTTCTAATTTACATTTGTGAGAAATGCTCAGTTAAATGGAAAAGACCGCTTATTCTCCTATTAACCTGATTTGGTTTTTCCTTATATTTAATTTCTGAACAGTAGAGCACTTTTAAACATTATGATTAAAAATAAAATAGGCTAATTAAAAAATTTACGTATTATTAAAAACAACCAGAATATCCATTTATTGTGGTTAAATACATAATCTGTCTTAAAATATGAATATGAGAAATATAGTTAATTCAGAAAACAGCATGGGAAATAACTAAAAACATAATTCCAAATAGGCTTTCCCACCTGACTATTATTTTTGAAACCCTAGCAGGATATAAAAGGAAGTTAGTAATTAATACAGCATTGGAAAGAGCAGGTAGAGATTTAGTTAAGTAAATGAAGGAGAGGATTTTGAAATATGAATGAAACAACGCCAACAGCACTTTGTAGGAGAATATTAATAAAGTCTTACTAAGTGAGTTCAGAAACATTTTATGCATTTCAAGTGCTGTTGATTCTTTTAGGTAATGATGCTCCATTATAAGAACAGTCAATATTTGGATGGCACAAGATTAAACAATAGATTATCTGAACTGGCCTTGCTCATTTGACTTGCAAGATAATGTCCCCTGAATTGAGAAGCATATATTAATATTCATTTTGAGTTTTGAAATGCTAAATTAGGCTACAAATCCAGACTAAAATGTAGTAATGCAGATTTGCAAGCATGAAAACCATTTACAGGGTCAGGAGACACACAGTAAAACCCGTGATAGCCAGCAAGTTTTCATTTCAACTGCCCCAGTAGAGCAACACTTCATAATGGGAATGAGAAATCCATAATAGAGAAAATTGGTAAATGCTATGTAGAAAAGGAGAAACCAGATAAGGCTCTGACAGATAGAGGATACAGACAAAATATCTTCTGAAATAAAAATGAAGATTGTGAAGGCTAATAACAAAACAGACACATCTGGAACCACCACCTAACCTTGGCAAAAACATTTTCATCAGTGCCACTGAAGCTCCAAATATTCCTCCCAATTAAGTCTCCTTTGTCCTCCATCCCAGACTGAATTTTGTGATTATCATTCTCTTGCTTTTCCTTATAATTTTACCAGATACACATGTATCTGTAAGCAATGCATTATTTGGTCCTATTGTTTCTGAATTTTTAAAAAAACGATTTCAAAATATATGTGACTTTTTCCCCTTTTTTTATTTACATTTTTTTTATTGTTACTTAAAATTTTTTTCCCCAGTGTTCCAAGATTCATTCCCCATTCCCCACACCCAGTGCTCCACACAATAAGTGCCCCCAGTACCCACCACCAGGCTCTCCCATCCCTCCACCCCCATCCCTCCAAGTCCCTCAGTTTGTTTCTGTGTCCAAAGTCTCTGTTGTTTCGTTTCTCTCCCTGGATTACCCTACTTCCCATTTACTTTCCTTCTCCCACTGTCCTCCAGGTTACCCCTCATGCACCGCAAGTAAGTGAAACCATGTGATACTTGACTTTCTCTATTTGGCTTATTTCACTCAGCATAATCTCTTCCAGTCCAGTCCATGTTGCTACAAAAGTTGGATATTCATTCTTTCTGATGGAGGCATAGTATTCCATTGTATATATGCACCACATCTTCTTTATCCATTCATCTGTTATGGACACCTTGGCTCTTTCCACAGTTTGGCGATTATGGCCATTGCTGCGATGAACATTGGGGTACATATGGCCCTTCTTTTCACTACATCTGTATCTTTGGGGTAAATGCCCAGTAGTGCAATTGCAGGGTCATAGAGTAGCTCTATCTTTAATTTTTTAAGGAATCTCCACACTGTTTTCCAAAGCGGCTGCACCAACTTGCATTCCCACCAACAGTGTAAGAGGGTTCCCCTTTCTCCCCAGCCTCTCCAACACTTGTTTGCTGACTTGTTAATTTTGGCCATTCTGATTGGTGTAAGGTGGTATCTCAGTGTGGTTTTGATTTGAATTTCCCTGATAGCTAGTGACGCTGAACATTTTTTCATGTGTCTGTTAGCCGTTTGTATATCTTCTATGGAGAAGTGCCTCTTCATGTCTCTTGCCCATTTTTTGATGTGTTCATCTTCTTTTTGGATGTTGAGTTGGAGTAGTTCTTTATAGATCTTGGATACCAGCCCTTTGTCTGTAGTGTCATTTGCGAATATCTTCTTCCATTCTGTGGGTTGCCTCTTTGTTTTGTTGACTGTTTCCTTTGCTGTACAGAAGCTTTTTATTTTGATGAAGTCTCAGAAGTTCATTTTCGCTTTTGTCTCCTTTGCCTTTGGAGACGTGTCTTGAAAGAAGTTGCTGTGGCCGATGTCAAAGAGGCTATTGCCTATGTTATATGTGACTTTTAAAATTGCTTCTTTTACTCGACATTTTAAAGATTCATGCACATTGACGTATGAACTTATAATCCATTCATTTTTGCTTTTGGGTAGGATTCTACTTTATGATTATGTTTATCCATTCTTCTGTTGATGGGAATTATTTTGTTTTGTTTTTACAATTAAAAAAATCATGAAGAATCTGTCAACATGCTTATGTGTATCTATTGGTGCACAGATTGGTAAAGGTTTCTACAGAGCAGCACCATCTAAGCAGATTTTCAGCCATGATGGACAATGTTCCTTCTATGGTGTCCAGTATCACAGCCAATACCCACAATGGGGCTTTCAAGTACTTGCAATATGGTTGATATGACTGAAAAAATAAATTTTGTATTTAATTTAAAAGTTTATAAATTGATTTATGCCTTTAATTTCTAAGAAAAATCAATCCATGCAGTATTGAAATAAATTTATTTTGATATAAAGATTAGTGGGAAAAGAGGATAGTACATGCCCTTAAGTTTCTGCATATATTTTTACTGTTGTTTTGTTTCTCTGACCATATCTCTTACTTTAAAAAAAACCCTGCAGTTTCTAGAACAGTTTTAGATTTACAGAAAAATTATAAAAGTAGCACAGAGAGTTTCTGTATGTCCCTCACCCAATGTCTTCTATTTTCAACACCTTACATCAGTACTGTGCATTTGTTAACAATTACCGAACCAATATTAATACATTAACTGAAGTCTATACCTCATTAATATTCATCTATATTATAATTTGCTTGTGATAGTTTTACTTAAAGTCCTTTTTCTGTGCTAGGATACCATCCAGGAGACAACATTAAGTCTAGTC
>PITA01024382.1:0-26355 GCA_004023965.1 Spilogale gracilis
GACAGTGGCAGAAGGAAAGCAAATGGGAACTAGGGTAATCTAGGGAGGGAAACGAAACAACAGAGATTTTGAACACAGAAACAAACTGAGGGACTTGGAGGGAGGGGGGTGGAGGGATGGGAGAGCCTGGTGGTGGGTACTGGGGACACCTAAAGTGTGGAGCACTGGGTGTGGGGAATGGGGAATGAATCTTGAAACATTGGAAAAAAAAATTTTTTAGTAACAATAAAAAAAAAAAGTTAAAAAAAATAAAATAAAATAAAAAAAAGAGTTCTAAATCAATTTAAAATTCACAAACATATACAAATAAACAAAAAGCAAAAGAAATATTCTTCACATTATTTATAATCAAAGAAATGCAAATTTAAAAGACCAAAGAGGTACTACACTTTTTTTTAAAGAGCAAAAAATTGTCATTCACTATATACTCAATCTTTACTCAACACAAGGTGATAAAGATGTAGAAAGGAATCAATTAAGACAACAAAAAAAATCAACCCATAACATACTAAACTGGTAACTTCTGATACTGGTAACTTGCAATATTGCCATGAATAGAGAAAGGACATTATACAGATAATAACATACCTTTTACTTAATTGGCAAGATGATTTAAAAGATTATAAAAAGCATAAAATAATACATACCATAAGAAATTATGATACATTCACTTTTTTTGTTTTTTGTTTTGACTAAACCCTTGTTGGAATGTGTGTGTATACATATGTATATTCAACTATCATAATAATATAATACCTTAGTCTTCTACCCTGCTAAAGCAAACATTGATTATAGTTTATACATTTTAATTATTTATTAAATTTTAAATGTCATATTCTTTATTATACTTGCTTTGACCTTTTCAAAAAAATCAGAGTAAATTTTCTTTTTTTTTAAATGAAGAGGTCAAGGGCCATGACACTCTGTATTTTTTTTAAATGTTCTTTTTCAAATTTTATTTATTTATTTGACAGAGAGAGAGTTCACAACTAGGCAGAGAGGTAGGCAGAGGGAGAGGAGGAAGCAGGCTCCCCCCCAGGCAGAGAACCTGATGCGAGCCTGGATCCCAGGACCCTGAGATCATGACCTGAGCTGAAAGTAGGGGCTTTAACCCCAGCCCCGGTGCCCCAGAGTAAATTTTCTAACAGACCATATACACAAACATACATTTACAGAGAGTGTAAACAGGAATTCTTTTAAATATATTCAAAGGTGATTATTTTCTTAGTTTATCTGTTTACATTATAATTTTATTATATTCTTCTCTTACTAAGTAAAACGCTATAGTACTCAGTGTTATTAAAAGACAATGTCTAGAGTTCTTGGGTGGCTGTCCTTAAGCGTCTGTCTGCCTTGAGTGCAGGTTATGATCCCAGGGTCCTGGGATCCAGCCCTACAATCAGCCCGCATCAAGCCATGCATCAGGCTCTCCTGCTTAGTGGAAAGCCTGCTTCTCCATTTCCCACTAATCTTGCTTGTGTTCCCTCTCTCGCTGTGTCTCTGTTAAATAAATGTCTTAAAAAAAAAAAAAAAGACAATGTCTAAATCTGAAGGTTTAAAGTAATAGTAAATTATGATCTTAATATTTTTTTACATCATTATTTTAACACTTCCAATTGGATAAACTTTTTGTATGTCCTTTTTGTGTCTTTTTAAAGACACAAATACTAAGTATTTGTTCTTTATGAGATGCTAGAAATTGTTTAGTTAAATAAATTTTAAAGTAATAAAATAATACCAATTTGGAAATTATTCCCAAAAATTATCTTTCAAAGACTTTTTGATGATAAGGCTTTAATTGTCATAATTTAAACTGATGGTGGTAGATCATAGATGTTTTACTAAAAACTGATAACTGAAACGTTTTTTAATGAACTTATTTATATTATTTTCATAAATAAATAAACGTAGAACTTGCTGGTAAGATAAAAAGGGCAAAAAAATGCACATTTAAAAAGGTGTGTATGCGGGGCACCTGGGTGGCTCAGTTGGTTAAGCGACTGCTTTTGGCTCAGGTCATGATCCTGGAGACCCCAGATCGAGCCCCACATCGGCCTCCCTGCTCGGCGGGGAAGCCTGCTTCTCCCTCTCTCAGTCCCTCTGCTTGTGGTCCCTCTCTAGCTGTGTTTCTCTCTGTCAAATAAATAAATAGAATCTTAAAAAAAAAAAAGCTATATATGCGATAACAAATTTGCATACATATTTAGCATATAATAATCTATAGCTTCACACATATTTGAATTTATATAAAATTAAATATTTTTATGAACAAAATACAGTACTTGCATGAAAATTTTGGGGGGTATTAGAGCACCACAATTTGGATAGAAAAATATGTCAGAAAATTTAATTAATAATATAATTTTTAAGTAAATTATAAACATTTACTAAGTAGTGTAACTTTTAAAGATTTTTCTGTACTTTTGTAAAAATACTTAATTTCAATTAAAACTAATAACAACTCAATTTTGTTAGCATTTTAACACATATTTTGAAAGATTTTATTTTTGTTATATATCATGTTCAAATAAAGGTGAACATAAAAATATATCTGCTTATATATTTGATAGGAATATTCATATTTATATCTATCTATATCTATAAAAATGATACTGACACTGAGGGCATTTCACAGATTCTTACTTTTGATAACAGAAAAATGGTTTCTGATAATATAGAAAATATCTCACAAGATGATTGTTTCAAGACCTCTTCCTTATTTTTAAAATGATCTTTTAAACTGAATACTATTTATAGAAATATGATACTCTAAATTATTCATACTGAATCATAAAACAAGCAATGGCATCAATTATTATAAAAGGAAAAAATAGTTTCAAAGTTTTTTAATAATCTCAAAAAATAAAGATGAAATCCACTCAAAAACAATACTTTTATCTGCAGCTAGTTACAAATAAATATTTCTTAAGACATATCAGAGGGAATTAGATTAAATCTATAGTAATTCTTATTTGTTAATATATCCTATGTATTGGCTCAAATCTGAGAGCTTCTTGAAGTTTATATCATTTAATTCACACAATAAGTTTATGACTAAAATTATTTTCCCAATTGTGTTTATGGTGTATGCAAAAGAATACAATAAAATGAAGTTTGAAATTCACCCTTTCCTTTTATGTTCATTTATGGTATTCATTCTGTGAATTTTTACTATTTATTCATTTATTATGATTGTATTTATTTGTTTGACACAGAGAGAGAGAGAGGTCAAGCAGAGGGAGAGGCAGACAGAGGGAGAAGGAAAAGCAGACTTCCTGTTAAGTGGGGAGCCTAGTGTAGGGCTCCATCCCAGGATCCTGGGGTCATGATCTGAGCCAAAGGCAGACACTTAACTGACTGAGCCACCCAGGCAGCTTTAATTTTAACTTAAGACCACATCTCAATGCAACCTGTTGGCTCCATGTGTGTGTTTGGTCCATTTATCAGCTTTGTCTTCCTGATTAGGCAGAAATGAAGAACAGTTAACTTCTCCTACATGACAACACATATACTGATTATTTCTACTCAGGTGTCTAACTAAACTCTTTTTTTTTCCTATGAGTTTAAAGTACCCATCGCTCCCACTCTTTAGTAATCATGGATACTTTAGGAGTTCTTGGTTCTATTCCAACGCATGATGTAATTATAGAAGCCATTCTCCATGTTACTTTCCACATTACTGTATTAGTCAGAATTCAGTTTCAGATAACAGAAACTATCCTAACTAATGTAAGCAGAACAAAATTTAATACAGGACAATTTTTCACTCTCAAAGTTCTTGAAGGTTCTGCATAAACAGATGATATGGGGGGGCGTCCAGAAATCACTCTGACCAATACTGAAGACTTGACTCAGAATGGCATCTGCCATTTCTGCCTCAATTTCTCACTCCAGAATGAAATCTTCATACCTACAATGTAGGTCCAACTACCTACCACTATGATTTTGGCTATAAGTGGTAGAGTACCTGCCATACCTGCTGCTTAACTAATATAGCACGTGGTGTGCATAATTCCTCCTGTACTTCCTCAGGTCTGAGTGTAAAGGTCTCACCTGGAGGAATCTTAGCATATATACTTCTTAAGCAAAAGAGATACTTTTTTTTTTTTTTTTTTTTTAGTTTTGTAGCCTCTGCACCACAGGAAGGCACACTAGAAAGATCAGAATATATATGTGAACGAGTCAACCTATCATATCTGCTACAGTGACCTTTCAAAATTCAAATTATCTTCTCCTGATCCTAAGCTTTCTCAACTATAAAATTAGGTGGTTGGACTAAAAAACACCAAATATTAATGCCAATTGAACCATTCTATGAATATAAGTAGTATGAAAAAGCATATTAAGACACGGTCATAGCTAGGAATATAATGAGTCAAGCACAGCAAGTACCAAAGAAAATATTGAAGACTATAAATACTAAAATAAATGTAATTATTGACTATAATTTTAACTTAGAATATTTTAAACATGAGTAAATTGATTTTTAAAAAGAAACCATTAAGAATTTCAATAGAAAATGTAAAAATTATGTTTTATGCTCAAGTTATCATTGCTAATCTAAAATTCTGCCAAGAATCTTCTGTGGGTTATCAATTTAGACACCCACACATACCCACAACCTCTCCCACCCGCCCCCCACATTCCTTTCTCTAAGGAATATAATGAAAACAGGGGTAAAAATGGGCCAGTGCTGTCCAAAACTAAATTATTTTAATATCTTCTGTAGAATTTATAAACAGCTTCATCCAACACTCATAAATACAACTTATGCCTTCTGGCTGTAAATCTAAGTAGCAACAAAAATATAAGGAAATTTGTATTGCCTTATCTAAAGCAAATGATCATGATTGGAATTTGTTTACAAAGGGAAATTCTATTTTCCTGCCGTGCAATTAGTAGCCTAACACAGATAGCATTTGAGAAGTATTGCTAATTAATTGTTAATAACCTGCTGGGAACATAACCAAGACAGACACTAAATTGCAAAACTAGTTATCAAGTGTGTTGGACCAGAAATGATTTAAGGATTTTAATCAGAATCCTTTGCACAAAGTATTTACTCAGCTTGGCTACCTAAATAAATGAGTCATTAAATAAAGAAAGTAATCTTAAAATGGACATGGCCAAGCTTAATCTATTAAGCATAAAATTATCTTTTTTGGGGTTATTTTAAATAATTTTCTATTATTTCTTCATATTATAATTTGGCATTTTTATAACTACAAAATTATTTGCTATTTCACTTTTTACTTCTCCAACTGGACTAAGGTCACCAATACCTGGGAATCACAGATTAATCTATGTGATATTCATGGAGATATATGGAATTTCAGAGTCAATGGATAAATATAATGTATTCTGTGAGGTCAATTTAAAATGGCTTTGGAGCACCTGAGTGGCTCAGTTGGTTAAGTGGTTGACTCTTCAGCTCAGGCCATGATCTCAGAGTCCTGGGATTGAGCTCCAAGCAAAGCTCCAGCTCAGCAGGGAATCTGCTTAAGGATTCTTTCTCCAACTCCCTCTGCCCCTCCGCCTGCTCACATTCTCTATCTCTCGCTATAAAATAAATCAATTATTTTAACAAATTTTTAAAATAAAATGACCTTGATTAAAAAAAATAAAAACAAAAAAGACAAAATAATAATAACAAAACCCCCAGATTTTTCCCTATGTAGTCTCTGTATTCTCTGTTTCTTTAAATTATTATGCACTCTAATAAAAGTCTGTATTTATTTTTCTTTTCTGTGCATTTTCTCTACCTATCCCTGAATCATTCATTACTTATTTTTCCATCTTTACTTTTACATTAGAATCTCATTCCTTAATATTTCCTATACTGATTAGCTTTATCAGGTTAAAATTTACAAGAGAATCTCACAGGTTCAGTCCTTGTTTTGTTATGCATACAAGCTGTGACAGTTTATCCATTCATTCATTCAACACTTATTGACATCTTTTTATTACAGGTGCCAGTCCAAAAGCTGGGGTTAGGATGTTGATTTTACAGATTGAGTCAAGTCCTTCTGAAGCTCTGAAGCGTTTAATTTCGTGAAAAAAGAACTTACTTAATGTAATGCCAGGCAATGATGGTATTTTTAAGAAAAAGTAAAATGAATCAATGGTATAGAAGTTGGGAGGAATTGTATTTTCAAATAGAATGCAAATTTCTGTAAACAATAATATGCACTTGAAATATTATTTTAATATCACGAGTTAACTATTGGTGGGTTCTGAGCAGGAAAATAGACAATCTGATTTCCTTTTTCAAAGGATCATTGTGATTGATGGTTAGAGAATTGGAGGCAAAAGGGAAAGCAGAGAATTCAAATAGGAAGGGATTACAGAGGTCTAAATAAGAAACCAGCATGATAGAAGTTGGCATATTTTTTTTTTTTAGATTTTATTTATTTATTTGACAGATAGATCACAAGTAGGCAGAGAGGCAGGCAGAGAAAGAGGCTGGAAGCAGGCTCCCTGCTAAGCAGAGATCCCAATGCGGGCCTCGATCCCAGGACCCTGAGATCATGACCTAAGCTGAAGGCAGAAACTTAACCCTCTGAGCCAACCAGGCACGCCAAAAGTTGGCATATTAAGAAGTAGCAAGATAAAAAAAAATGTTTTTGATAAAGAAGTATCAAGATAAAAAAAAAACTTCTGAGCTAAAGGAAAATTAAAAGTATAAGTAGTCTTTTAGCTGCTCATTATAAAAGCACTCATTACAGCAAGAGGTAGAATAGGAAGACTTAGGACACCTGGGTAGCTCAGTGGTTTAAGAGTTTGCCTTCAGCTCCAGTCTTGATCCCAGGGTTCTGGGATAAGAACCCCATGTCAGGTTCCCTGCTCAGTGAGGAGCCTGCTTCTCCCCTGCTCCTGCTTGTGCTCTCTCTCTCCTACTCTTTCTCAAATAAATAAATAAAATCTCAAAAAAAAAAAAAGGAAAGTGAGGTTCATCATACCTCCTAGGAACATCTAAATTCGTGATCATGGTTGATGGCTCTGGGTTATTTTTTTCTAACTTTTCCTTGATATTTCTAAGCCTGATGCTATAGTTCTACAAACGTTCCTCTTGCTTTTATTACTTTATATTCCCTCCTCAATGTCTATGTTTATAGCTTATTTTTCCAATACTTAAAATAATTGAAAACAACTTATTTTCCAGAATAAAGCCTTATCTACATTTTTAGAAACAAGTATATGTTTCAATTTCAGACTAGAGATGGTCTCCAAATTAGGATGGTTTAACTTACGATTTTTAACTTCTTAAAAAGTTAAAGTGACATGCATTCAACAGAAAATGTACTTTGAATTTTGAATTTTGATCTTTTCCTGGGCTAGTGATATGCAGTATAATGTGGTATAATAATATCTCTCACAATACTGGGCAGTAGCAGCAAGCTGCAACTCTCAGTCAACCACACAATCACCAGGGTAAACAACCAATACACTCGACAACCATTCTGCACCTGTACAACCATTCTATTTTTCACTTCCAGTTCAGTATTCCATAAATTACATGAGATAGTCAATACTTTATTATAAAATAGGCTTTGTGTTAAATGATTTCACCCAATTGTAAGCCAAATAAGGGTTTGGAGCCCATTTAAGGTAGACTAGGCTAAATTATGACATTTGGTAAGTTAGGTGTATTAGAGCCATTTTGTCTTATAATATTTTAAACTACTGTGCTTCATTGGAACATAAGTCTATTGTAAGTCAAGGAAGATATGTTTTAAGTTATTTCAGAGTATTGAAAGTAAGGAATTTTATATTATTTATTTAGAGTACAAGAGCATAGCATTATTCTATATTGTGATGCACTCCAGTTATATAAGAAGAAAATCTATGTAGGGGTACCTGGGTGGCTCAGTTGTTAAGTGTCTGCCTTCCGCTCAGGTTATGAACCCAGAGTTCCAGGATCGAGCCCCGCATCAGGCTCCCTCCTTGGTGGGAAGCCTGCTTCTCCCTCTCTCACTCCTCCTGCTTGTGTTCCCTCTCTAGCTGTGTTTCTCTCTGTCAAATAAATAAATGAAATCTTAATAAGAAAAGGAGAAAATCTATGTAATAAGGAGCTGTCTATGAAATGCCAGAATAACGGTTACTTCTGAGAATCAACTTCAACTTGTCTATACCTAAGGTACTAATATTTAAAATGCATATTAAAAAATAATGTGACAAATCAATATAAGATATCCAAAATTAAAATATTTATCTAAATTAATCTAGAAAAAATAGATTTTTCCATGCCAAGTGTAAGTTTAATACTAGTAGCAAATGTGAAGTCAATTATAAAGATAAAATAAGATAAAATATATTTTCCATGTGTAGGCTGTGTATATAAAGTGATAAGGTAAACAGACACAACCCTTGTCATCTCAGATTTTATCGTCTCATTTAGGGAGAGAGTCATCTAACAGATAAACACAATTACAATCATTAATGTTGGTTGCAAAGTAGAAAAAAAAATAGTAAAGTGTATGTAAGGGAAACTCATAAATCTAATTTAGATTAGAGAATATTCAAGTCACATATCTTTGATAAAACTCATTTATTGAGAGTTAGAGAATGAGTCAGGAAATATGAAGAATTTCTTAGGGACTAGCTGCATTACACCCAAACAAGGAGCTGAATATAAGTTCTAAAAATAAGGCAAGGATGTAGGGACATTTCATAATCATGGAGCAAATGATGTAGAAGAGGCCTAAAGGAGGGGTTAGTTGAATGGGAGTGTTGGGATATTGGATGCACTGGGACATAGTATTTTAGCACACATAAACAAAAAGAAGAATTTAAAATATGATAGACAGGATAGGCTAAGATCATTATATAAATAAGGCAGGGTGGATTAAGCAACTTTGAATTAGGAAAGGGATGGCCAATTGTGCCTACTGCTTTGGTCCTAAGGAGATGAGCAGAGTATAAGGCAGTTTCCTCTGACAGAGTACAGTTACTGGAGTGTAGCTACCTGCTGCCTCTGTGGTTGGGTCTATGGATTTCACAGAAGTATTTGTGTGCAGGTGAACAGGGGCATTTATTTGCAGAAGTTCAGATTTTCTAACCAGAGGATCTAAGGCAATCAATTGGAAAACGATTAGTTATACCATGAGAGTTCCACAGGGGAACCAGATACTATGTCAACACATAAAAATCAATACATATTTTTTTCTGCACACCAGCGATAAGCTATTAAAAATAATGAAAAAGATTCCATTCACAATAACAAAAAAAATATATTTTGAGAATACTTCTAATAAAGTTTCAAACAAAAAGGCAACTTAGTTAAAAGAAAATATAAAACATTATTGAAGGGAAAAGATATATATAAAAAAATAGGTGTGTGTGTGTGTGTGTGTGTGTGTGTGTGTGTGTGTGTGTGTGTATGCATACAGTTTTACTGTCTGGGGAGTCTTAATCTATTTTTGTAATATTATAGCTTAATTTATAAATTTAATGCAATTTTAGTTATCATCCCAACAGTATTTTTAATGTAATTTGACAGGTTCCAAAATTTATTTGAAAGAGAAAATACACTCAAGGAGTTAGTTAAGGTTTTTTGAAAGTAAGAATAATTAAAAGTGAATTCCCTTGATTGTATAAAATGTACTACATAGTTATAGTTAATAAAAAAGTTTTTTATTGCTACTGGAAGAAAAACTTAGGGAGAAAAAAAGAAGAGATAATTCAGAAAGACAGATGATTTTTATTTATTTATTTATTTTTAAGTAGGTTCCACACCCAATGACCCTGATATCAAGAGCTGCATGCTCTACCAACTGAGCCAGCCAGGTGCCCTACCAAGAGAGACATTTTGATAGCTGTAAAGGCCAGGAATAGGCATTACTTACTGGTCACAGGCCTGGTAGGAACAAAAATGACAAACACTGAAAGGCTCAGTGTGGAGTAGCATGAGAGATAAAAACACTGGGAGTCTAATATTGAGGACGGGAGGTCCCACACTTCCATGTATTTTACCACTGGAGTCCCACCAAGTTCGCAGGGTTCTTGGGTACTTCCAATGAGGGGAGAAGTAAAGTAATAGTTTCAAAATATGTCTAGAATGTTATGCACTCCTTAAATAGGCTGCAGCTGAAAAAAACTCTTATGTTAGCCTAACAAACTAGGGATTTTCCAAGAAAACTAACTGATCTAGGGGAAAGGAAAAACCCAATTTCATTATCTCTAGCCTTTTCATCTATTCTAAGGTGGGGAAAAGCTGAAAAGCACTAATTAAGGTCATAGCTCAGAGACAGGTTCACTAAAAGACTATGACATAACCATGTAATTTTTGAACACTTGCCCTCCCCCACACACCTCACGAGCTCATCAAGTAGGCTCCCATAAATGCACTACAGCTAAAAGAATAGTTAAGACTCAAATCTTATTTAAGAAGGAGTCTCTAGAAAACCCAAAAACAATGGTAGAGACAAAAACGGGGACAAGACACTAAAAGAAATTCCAGCCATTCACATGTAAGGGCACCACACATAGTAAACACAGCCCAACTCCCAGCCAGATAAACATAAAACCTCATACAAAGGGTTTACTTACATTCATTCCTTTTATCTATTACATCATAACTGGTTTCAAAGAAAAAATTAAAAGCAATGTTAAAAAGTACCTATGTATATGATTCCAGGCAAAAAAGTAGGGAATAGAAATCAGATAATAGCAGTCTTTCTATTCTCATCTGTGTGTGAATTTTTAATATAAGTGTGAAGATGAAAAATTTTAATGCAAGTCAAAATGCTTCAGTGAACAAGTTTTATCAGTTAAAATATTAACAATTATAAATAAACCCATTAATTTTCCTGGTCAATGCCACCATTAGACACTGCCAAGATTTTTTTAACAAGTATATTTCTTTTTAATTTAATTTAATTAATCAATTCAAATTTATTTATTTATTTATTTATTTATTTGTTTGTTTGTTTGTTTATTTATTTATAGAAAGAGAGAGAACAAGTGCACATGAGTAGAGGAAAGGGGCAGAGGGAAAGGGAGACAGAGAATCTAAAACAGGGTCCACACTTAGCAAAGAACTGAATGCAGGCCCTAATCTTATGACCTTGAGATTATGACCTGAGCCAAAATCAAGAGTTGTACACTTAACAGACTGAGACACCAGCTGCCCCTAAGAAGTACTTTCTTATTGATGACACTAAATGGCATTTGTAGCACTTTTATCATACAGTAAATTCCATCTAAGAAGAGCTATTTTTCTACTTGTAATACTTCTGATACCAAATGTGCCAGTTTTCAAAAACAAGTAATTTTCCCTTCCTCTACAGATATCAACAGGCGTCCAACAATTCAATTCAATACTGGCACTATCCACCTGGAGTTAGCATCAGCCCCCACAGGATAAGGGCTCAGTCTACAAGATTACCCCTACCTTCAGATACCAATTTCAAGTCAAGAAATAAAAAGTACTATAATAGAGAACTATGAACAAGGGTATGCCAAAAATTGGATAATATAGATGAAATGGACAAATTTCTAGGAACACATAATACAGAATCATAAATAGAAAATTTGAAGAGATTTATAATTAGTAAGGATGCTGAATCAAAAATCCAAACAATCTTCTAACCAAGAAAAGCTCTGGATCAGATGGCTTCACTTCTCAGTTCTACCAAACATTTAACTAACATCAATTCTTAGATCACTTTTACAAAAATAGAAAAACCCATTCTACAGTTTATATTGAATTTTAAAGGATCCCAAACACCAAAAATAGAAAAACCCATCCTACAGTTTATACTGAATTTTAAAGGATCCCCCAAAAATGTGAAGGATGATCAAGTAGAAGGTCTCATACTTTCTGATTTTAAAGTTATTACAAAACTATAGTAATCAAAACACTGTAGTATGCCATGCATAAAAACAGACATATCACAATAGAATAGAATAAACACACCAGAAGTAAAGCCTAAGATATGTAACCAAGTGATTTTCATCAAGAGTGCTAAGACTATTTAATGGGGAAAAGACAGTCTTTCCAATAACTGATGTTGGAAATATGGATAACCACTTGCAAAAAATGAAGTTGGACCCTTATTTCCACCACATACAAAAATTAACTAAAAATGGATCAAAGACCTAAAAACTTAAGAGCTAAAATTTTAAAATTCTTAAATGAGAATATAGGAAAAATGTCTCAGGGCCTTGATTTGGTAATGATTTCTTAGCTATAGCATAAAAACACAGAGAAAAGAAAAGAAAATATAGGTAAATTATATTTTTTAATTAAAAAACTTCTGTGCTTCAAATAACACAATCAAGAAAATGAAATGCAACCCACACAATAGGAAAAAGTACATGAGAATCACATATCTGATAAGGTATTTATTACACATTTATTATATATTACAGAATTCCTATACTCAAAGCTACCAAAAATCGAATAATTCAATTAAAAATGGGAAAAGACATGAATGGACACTTATCTGAAAAGATATACAAATAGTCAGAAAGAACATGAAAAGATGGTCAACGTCATGTGTCATTTGGAAAACGCAAATCAAAACCACAATAGATTTGAAGTCAAATCTATCAAAATGGTTACTTTAAAAAAATAATACTAAAAGGAATAAATAAAATAATCATATTATAAAATGTATTTAAACCATTTAAAATACTATGTAAAAATAATTTTAAAATAATAATAGAAAAAATACATATATTTTAAAAAGTGTTGATGAGGATGTGGGGAAATAGCAAACCTCATGCACGACTGGTAGGAACATAAAATGATTCAGTCTCTGTGGAAAACAGTATGGTGGTTACTCAAAAAGCAATTAACACAAAATTACCACATGATCTAGAATTCCACTTATGAGCATATATCCAAACAAAATGAAAGCAGGAGTTGAGTGCATATTTGTTTATCAATGTTTATAGATTATTCACAATATCCAAAACAGTGGAACAATATCCGAAAGGTGGACAAAACTAAATGCCCATCAATAAATGGATGGGTAAGCAAAATGTTCACAATATGTACAGCAGAATACCTTAAAAGGGAAAAAAATTCAGATACATTCTATAAAATGAATGAAGTTCAGAATATGCTAAGTGAAATAAGGTAGATATAAAAGAACAGATATTGCATGATTCTACTGATAAGATTACTTAGAATACTCAAATTCATAAAGACAGGAAGTAGAATAGTTATCACTATATTAGGAGTTGAGGGAAGAAATAATGGTGATTTCTTTTTTAATGGGTAGAAAATTTCATTTTGAGATGATGAAAAAGTTATAAAGATGGATAGTGTTGATAGTTGCAAACCAATGTGAATATACTTAAAAGTGATTAACACGGTAACTTTTTAAAAAAAATTTTACTTATTTATTTGACAGAGAGAGACACAGTGAGAGAGGAAGCACAAGAAGGGAGAGTAGGAGAGGGAGAAGCAGGCTCCCTGCTGAGCAGGTCCCTGGGATCATGACCAAAGCTGAAGGCAGACAGTTAATGACTGAGCCACTCAGGCACCCCATAACATGGTAATTTTCATTATGCATTTTTTCCACTATGTTTTAAAAGGTAAAGAAACTGACAGATCTAGCAGGCCAGATATCAATAAAAATATTGTTGAACTAAGGAAGGAAAAATACTTCTGAACTTGTTTTATGAGCATAAACCTAAAACTAGATGTAGATATTGTAAGGAAAACCACAGACATATTCTTTTTGAACACAGATGCAAAAATTCTCAACAAAATATTAACAAATTGAATCCATATTGAATATACTCTCAATCAACTGGTTCTAACTGACATTTATAGAACACTTCTTACAACAGTAGCAGAATGGATATCTTCTCCAGCTAACATGGAACATTTGTTAAAGTAGAGCACACTCTGGGTCATAAAACATAGCTTAACACATTTAAAAAATTAGAAGTAATGCAACATATTCTTAGACCAAAATGGAATTAAGCTAGGAATCAATAAACAAAAAGATAGCTTTAAAATACTATAACACTTGGAGATTAAATCACATAGTACTAAATAACACATGGGTCAAAGAAGTCTCAAGAGAAACTTAAAAAATATTTTTAACTAAAAAAAATGAAAATACAACATCAAATTTTGTGGCCTGAGCAAAAGCACTGTTTGGTGGAAAATTTATAGCATTGAATACACATATAGAAAAGAAGATACTAACATAACAAAATTTAAAAAAATAAAACTAAAAAAAAAATTCATTGGATGTAAAAAAAAAAAAAAAAAAAAAAAAAAAAAAAAAAAAAAAAGACCAGAAAAGAAGAAGGATCTAAAATCAATGACCTAAGCATCCACTTTTGGAAATTGGAAAAAGAACAGTTTAAATCCAAAGTAACAGAATAATGTATGTAATAAAAAATTAGATCAGAAGTAAATGAAATTGGAAATGAAACAAGAAATCAGTATGGAAAAATCAACCAAAAGTTGGTTCCTTGAAAATAATAATCATATTCATCTAAACCTCTAATCAGGTAAAGAAAAAAGAGTGAAGACATAAGTTACTAATATCAGAAATAAAATAGGGACCATTACTACAGACCCCATGGACATAAATAAAAATAAATAAATAGATAAATAAACAAACAAACAAACAAATAAATAAAATTAATGGAACATTACAAACCACTGTATACCTAGTTCTGGTAATTTAGATGAAATGTATCAGTTCTTTGAAAGATACAACCTACCAAAATGCATACAAGAAGAAATAAGTAGGAGTGCCTGGGTGGCCCAGTTGGTTAATCAACTGCCTTCGGCTCAGGTCTTGATCCTGGAGACCCAAGGTCGAGTTCCACATCAGGCTCCCTGCTCGGCAGGAGGCCTGCTTCTCCCTCTCTCACTCCCCCTGCTTGTGTTCCTTCTCTAGCTGTGTTTCTCTCCGTCAAATAAATAAACAAAATCTTAAAAAAAAAAGAAGAAATAAGTAACTTGAATTGATTATATATATATATAATATATATACACATATATATTAAAATAATATATATATTTAAAAATAAAGTAAAATAAACAGTAAACTTCCAAAACAGAAACTACCAGGCACAGATGGTTTCATTGGTGAATTCTACCAAACATTTACAGAAGAAAGTATACTAACTTTCTATAATCTCTTCCAAAAAAAGAGGAAGGAAAAATACTTCTGAACTTGTTTTATGAGCATAAACCTAAAACTAGATGTAGATATTATAAGGAAAGCCACAGACATATTCTTTTTGAACACAGATGCAAAAATTCTCAACAAAATATTAACAAATTGAATCCATATTGAATATACTCTCAATGCGATCCCAAATTGCCAGTAAGTTGTATCAACAACTGGCAAGACAAAAAACCTGGAAAAGCCAACACAATTTTGAAGAACAAAGCTGGAGAAATGAAACTAACCAACTTAAAGATTTAACATAAAACTACAGTAATAAAGACATTGTCTACTGGCTAAAGAACAAGTGAGTAGAACAATGGAACAGAAAGGAGAGAATAGAGAGTCCCATAGAAAATAGAGCTAACTGGTCTTTGAAAAAGGAATAAAGACAACAAAATGAGGAAATATTTATTTTTCAGTAAATTGTACTGGAAAAATTGGAAATCCATATGTAAATATATAGATAGGTCTTGACCTTACAAAAATTATAATGAAATTTGGGGATTTATATTTTAAACATTGATGAACACCAAGATGAATGACATTGTCTGGTTCTTATGGCTTATTTTAAAACAATGAAAATTTACCCCAAGGAGGAGTCAGCTTCTTCTAAAGTTTAAATATGACCTGATATTCTACTAAACTAGGATGTTGGCAGCTAAGATTGGCAAAACTGAAGAGATAGCAGCAAAACGTTGTCCAAAAGCACATATAAATAATAAATACTTGCTTCTTTTTTGTCAGTCTTTTGTCCTTTCACCAGGCAGCATGTGTGGACATGCTAAATTCACTGATTTAGTTTTTTTTTTTACTTAGTTCTTACCAACACTAATTATTTCACAAATTTAGAAACCATATTTCATTATTATATTTTCTCTTCTCTGGCTAAATTATTCAATTTTTTTCTTCCTATAACAATGAACTCATACCCTAGAAAATATGACCTTTGGAAGGATTCTTAGAACATCAAGAAATGAACTGAAAACATTTTAGAGATCCAATCTCTAGTAATTTGGGGTATATTTGGATTTTTCTTTAGATTTCTTATTTTAAAACTTCCCCCAACTTTAGATTTCCCAAGAGAAAATAACTGGAATTTGCCATCTTCATTATATACTTAGATGATGTTCTTTCCTTTTCCCACTCTGGTATAAATATTATTGTTAAATCAGTTAGATATGTTAAATTTTATAGCTAGATCTTAAGCTATATGAGCCAGCGACACTTGGGGGCTCAAATGATTAAATATCTACCTTTGTTTCAGGTCATGATCCCACATTCCTGGGATAGAGTACTGGATTGGACACCTTGTTCAGCAAGAAGCCTCCTTCTCCCTGTGTCTGCTTTTCCCCTTGCTTGTGCATGTACCCTCTCTCTCTCTCTCTTTTTGACAAATTAACAAATAAAATATTTAAAAACAAAAAATATATATGAACCATATTGCCATAGCTCTTGGTGAAATTAATGTTACTAATTTTTTTTTAACTTGGTGCTTGGATTTTTTTATGAAAGTTGTAGATTCATACAGCCAATAAACTTTTGGAAGATTTACTATGTCAGGAATATTGGAAGGCTCTGACTACTTAAAAAATGACAACAATAAAAACAACAATAAAAAAAGAAAATTGTCTTACATTGTATTTAACTTTATTACAAAGATCATTTTTATCAGGAATATATGCTTTATAAAATATTTCAATTATGTTATTTCTGAGTATAGAAAGCAAAACTGGACAATTAGTTTTCTTTATCTTATTCATAATTTGAATCATGAAATTCAAATGAATTTTAATTGAGTCTTCTTCTTTTGTTTGGCACCTAGAAAGTTCTACACCAAGAATAAAGTTCAACTCTTAACCACAATCACATTCCATGTATAACTGCATATTTTACTTGTACTGGAGCTTTTTTTCTCCACAGAAATGTTTCCTTTCTGATTTTTTTTTCCCCTGGGAAATTATAACATTAAATTTATTTTGTACTTTTTTTCACAATATAGATATTATTTTGATGTTTCTCTCAAATTCTTTCTTGACTGAGGCAGGATATAATTAATTTAGAAAAGATAAAATAAGACAAAGGAAAACAGGTATGTTTAGGAGTTTTGTAGATATATGACAAATTATGCTTATTTAAACATTTTTCAATTCTTTGTTTTGTTTGTGAATGGAATTATCAAAATTGTTTATTTATTTGACATAGAAAGAGATCACAAATAGGCAGAGAGGCAGGCAGAGAAAGAGGCTGGAAGCAGGCTCCCTGCTGAGCAGAGAGCCCAATGTGGGGCTCGATTTCGGGACCCTGGGACAATGACTTGAGCTGAAGGCAGAGGCTTAACCCTCTGAGCCACGTAGGCACCCACCAAAATTGTTTTGCAAGCCACATGATTCTATTTCAGTGTTAATATGAATGATGACTTCTGGTGAAACTAAATATTAATTATCATGTAGATTTTTTTAATGGTCATAGTAAGAACAAATAAATTTCAAAAAGTTGTTTATGCTAATCTTTTAAAATGAGCTAAAGTATTGCTACTATGAAAAATAATAAGTGACATTAAAATTGAGCTAATATATTCTTATGTAATTATATATTAAAAATATTTGTTGTCCATCTTTAATTTTTCCAAAAGAGCTACTTAGAAAAATAAGGAGTTTCAAGTGGTTTAAATAAGGTTTGATACATTCAGCTCTCCAGAAACTCATTTAATTTATGACTGCTAACAATAAATAAAAAATACATTACAAATGGGGTGCCTGGGTGGCTCAGTCATTAAAGCATTTGCCTTTGGCTCAGGTCATGAGCCCGGAGTCCCAGGATATTGGGCTCTCTGCTCCGCGGGGGTCCGCTTCTCCATCTCTCACTCCCCTTGCTCATGTTCCCTCTCCAGCTGTGTTTCTCTCTGTCAAATAAATAAATAGAATCTTTAAAAAAATTACAAATGAAAATAAACACACATATGCATGTACATTCAATGTGATTTTTTTTGTTATTCACTGAAATATGTAACAAAGAAGAGTAAACAGTTCTCATTGAAAATAGACACATTATCAATCATCTTATTTTGTTGTATATGATGCTATAATTTCTGCTGTTTCTTCAGCCTGAAATACTATATTCAAATCTTCAAGTTTACAGTGTAAAGTGAATGAAACTTACAAAAATGGACAAGTATTGCTTCTTACAGTGATTTTCAGTCAGTGAATTCTGTATTAAGCAGAAACTAGGTAGACAGATAATTAACAAATCAACAAAAAATGTGATGAGTTCAAGCATTTCAGTTCCATAACAACTAAACCCTGGAGAACTTGATTTGATCAATGCATAATCATTTCCATTCAGATGAGTCTGCCCAAATAACTAGAATGTTCATTTTGTGGTCCAGTAATTTTGGTTGACTTAATGACATAAGTAGAACAACTATGAGTAACTATGCAACATCCAATTAATTTCTTGGTGATAGATTTGCAAAGAGTCAATCTAGTCAACTACATAGCACCAGACACTTTCAAATTATCTCACATAATATAGAGCAATTTATTTCAAGGAATATTTACAGAAGATATTTTGTCTTATTTGCAGACATAGTTATATGGGAGCTCCTTGAAATCATCTTTATATAAAACTAATTTCAGTTATGTAGTGACATATTAATTATGCTTTTATAGATATACTGACCTATATTCATATTTGCTGATGGAAATAGTAAGGGGATGAAAACTATTTATATTGATTGATGTAGTGTAAAGCATGGATAGTAGAGATTTCAAACTCTATGGAACAGATTTGTATAAGCTGACATTTTTATTGTATTGACAGGTAAACAGCAAAGTTTTAGCCAAAATTTCCAAAATTTAAGTAAAATGTTTAGGAAATTATCAAATATGACTTTAATAATATCACATATTTAGAGAGAGATGCCTATGAAGAACTCACCACAATAGGCACTAGTGACATAAATAAATACTAAGTCATCCCCTTAAGTAACTTATAATCTAGTTATTAACACTGATGTGGATGAACATGTGAGAATGGTAATGAGGTTAGCAATGTTTCACCAAAAGAATGTAAGTTTCTAACAAAATGGGACTGTGAAAGAGAAAACATTTTTAATTTAAGGAAGAGAAGTTAAAGATTGATAAACTTTACGTCCAAACCATAAAAGCAGACTAGGTAGAACAGCACACTAGACAACGCAGATACAGCAGGATAACACAGGAAACAGGTCTTGATGGAGAAAATGAATGAAAACTTAGATGAAGGAGTCAGTACTCTAGTCCATGCATTGCAGAGAAGGAAGTTATCAAAATAATACAAGGAGAAAATGGACAATAATAGCAACACATTTCTAGCTAGGATAAATCCTGTCCTTATGAAACTATAATTATAGTTATTAAATCATTATTGGGATGCAATGTTGTTTTTTTGTTTTTTGTTTTTTTTTAGATTTTATTTATTTATTTGATGGAGAGAAACACAGCAAGAAGGGGAACAAGCAGGGGGAGTGAGAGAGGGAGAAGCAGGCTTCCCACTGAGCAGGAAGCCCTATGCAGGGCTCAATCCCAGGTCTCCAGGATCATGACCTGAGCTGAAGGCAGTTGCTTAACCAACTGAGCCATCCAGGCACCCCTGGGATGCAATGTTTTATAGCTTTCTTTAAATTTACACACTACATTATTAAGAGATACTGAAAAATTCACAAAACTTTTGTTTTTATTGTTCCTTGTCATTTTAAGAGTAATCTTATATATAAAGATAAGTTTATTTCCATATTGATTGATAGGTATTATATTCTTTTGCAGAATTTGTAGAGGCAGCAATATTCATATTATTTTCTCTTTTGAAATGTTAAATAATAGAAAGTATGTAAAAAAAATCTACTTTTCTTTAAAAACAAAAAGAAATCCATTGGGAAAAAGTGTGATGTGTATTAGATTAGCTTAAATTAGAGTAAAAGTCCTATGATGATGTAAAATAATTATACCATTGTAATTATGCTATATCATAATTCCTTGCATTGAGAATAACAAAATTACTTTATGCAATTTTCAATTCCAATCCTTATTTCTTCTAAATATTACCATTTTTAAATGTAAAATGACTAAATAATTTTATTGGAATGCACACTTTAAAGCAATTAATTACAGTTGATGAAATATGACACTGAAAAGTCATTCTGTTGATATTTTATCAAAAATCAAGGTAGCCCACAAATCATAATTCACTATTTTTACTTTGATCAGTTTAAGGAAGAAAGCAAAAGAAAATAGCTTCAACTATGTTGTACAGCTTAGAAATCAATATTAATAAATCAATGCCAATAATATTATACTGCAAACTCTATCACATTTCTCAAAAATATGACTGAAACATGTGGTATATATTTCATTCTTTGTGCTAGGAAATGTAAGTGAGGTTTCTGAGACATCTCTCATTATAGGCCACTGTTTCCAGTCAATCACAACTTTTTTTTTTTTTAAATAGATATCATGTAAGATGACATTTTTATGCTTAGACTTAGCTTTCAGGTTGATTTTTGTTACAGTTAAAGAACACTTTTCCAGTTGTTCCTGAGTTATTACAGAGTAGAAAAGTAACCATTTTCATTTTATAAAGTTTCCAAGATGACAACTCACGTATCTATCTCTCAATCAAAAGGGAAATACCCATCTGCACAATGCATGGACTAGAGCACATTAGAGATATGATGTCTGTCTTCTAGAATTTAGAGTATAGAATTGATACTAACAGAAATAAATATACCATGTGCCAATATATAAAGACAATGGCATTATCATTATTTACTTTATCAAAAGAAGCTTTGTGGAAAATCTCTTTATGTGTCTGAAATGGTGATTACCCAAAGGACAGTGAGTAAAGTAAAGGACAACTTAGAAAAAGTAAAGGACAACTGAGAGAAACTGAAAAGTATGGCATATGGGATAATTCTGGTTTGTACATTGTATGAAAACAATAAATTTTAAAACTGGAGAAATAAAACAGAAGCAAAAATAAAAATCCCTAGGACTATGATATTGTCTTTTTATAACTAGCATGCCAATTTTATAATGTTAATTTCCCTTGCTCTCTCCCGCCTCTCTCTCTCTCTCGTTCTCTGGACCCTAGAACATAACTTCGGTTAATAGCTGCTTCATGAACAAATGAAAAGGAAAATGTTATATTGAGTGGGCATAAGTTTACATATATTATATGTTTTATGACTTTATAAGCATCTATATCAGGAAAGCAGTAGGTAAAATCAATTTTAAAATTTCCATCTTAAATGTTTATTTTTTCCTAAAGTTTCTTAACTCTTCTACTTATCCACCCACTGATTTAGTTGTTTATATAACACTTAATTCTTATTCACACTATAGCATTTGCATTATAATCATCTGATAGCTTGTCTATGTGATACACTAAACTATTTTTGTAGATTCTTATCATATTCATATATATGTGTGTGTATATATACATATATGTGTGATACTATATAAACATACAGCACTACAATAATAACTGATTTGATTTCACTGAATTAAAGCATGGGGGCTCTGCATTGGTATTAGAATCCAGAGAGGTCCAGAAGTGTTAGAAGGAAGAGTCAGAAATATAGATCTACTATAAAAAGTAAAATATAAATAGTTATTACTATCAATATATAACATATACATATACATTATCCAATTTTGAGCTGCTATAACAATATATCATAGACTGGGTGCTTATAAACACAGAAATACATTTTTTAAAGTTTTGGAGGCTAAAAACCTGAGGATAGTGTGCCATAATGGTTGGGTGAGGGCTCTCTTCCAGGTCACAGACTTCTAAGTGTATCCTCACATGGTGGAGAGTTAGCTAGCTCTCTGATCTCTTCTTCCAAAAACACTAATCCTATTCATCAGGGCTTCACCCTTATGACCTCCCAAAGGTCCCACCTCCAAATAACATCATATTAAGGTTTTAACATATAAATTTTGAAAGGACACATTCAGCCCATTATAGGCATTATATTTTTATTTGTTTATTTAATGAATTAGACTAAGCAACAATATTTAACATATATTCTGTTATGTACTATCTATAGAGGAGTAAACAAAACAGTGATGATGCTTATATTCTAGAAGATACAAATATAATCTATTTTTAGTCACTAAAAATGATGAGACAACTTTTTACAAGATTTATAAAGAGTCATAATAGCACACTAATAGGAACAACAGGAGTTTACTTGCCATGGTTATAGCTTTCAAGAAATGACTTTCTAAGGTGGTCATTTGAAAATGTCAGACACGTGTGGAATAAAAGAAAAAAAATCAGCAAGAGATAACAAGATATTAATTCTCTTAAGGCCAAAACATAATTATATTCTAGGCAGCTACAGACTAGAGTTATTGTAGCATAGTGAATAAGAGGAAATGGCATGAGGTTTTGGAGAAATGCAGGAGCTAGATGGTGTAAAAACCAGGAAAGGATTTGAATTTAAATTTTAATGAAATAAGAAGCCACTGAAGGGGCTCAAGCAGGGTGCTACTATTTAATTTGTATTTTTAAAGAATTGTTTTTGGTTATTCAATAAAATGCACCATTAAGAGAGTAAAAGGTGACTGAATATACAAAAGAACTACACGCATATGTTCTTATAAAAATTAGAATGAGGGGGTGGAGTCAAGATGGCAGAAGGCCAAGTGACCACATTTCGGGGAGTTCCCTGAAGAGAGCTGAATTCCAGCAAAAAAAAAACACTACAAGACCACCGTGAACACCCATGCCTGAAATGTCATATTTCCCACTTCTGGACCACCATGAGAGACAAGGAACATTGGCAAAAAGGTAGAAACAAATAAGAGGGTCTGGAGGCTTGCCCCCAGAGACAGGGGAGTGGCGGAGGAAGCCCGCAGAGCTGAACCATTGAAAACAAATATCGCAAAACGAAAGTGCTCTGTGAGTGAGGAATAACAGCAGATTACGGCCTGAATCGGGGCTAGACAGAAACGGGAACACAGCGGAGCCCGGGGCAAGACAAGGAGACTTTTTAAAATTTTTCCCGCCTCCCGGTGCCCCCACGAGCCTCCGCCGGAGCCGCCGGGCCCCCGCGCACTGCCGCGGGAGCCGCCGCAGCTGCCGCGAAAGCAGCAGGAGTGGATTCTATTTTTACGCCGCTGCCCTTCTCTACCGTTTCTCTCCACCCCGTGGGCCGTGCAGACCGCCCCCAGGGAAGGCATTTTTACAGACTTGCGTGGGACCGTAGAGGCCGTGGGTACCAGGGCACAGACAAAGTAGCGCGATCCAAAAGGAGTTGTGGCTTTGAGGTGCGGGAGTGAAACAACAAGCAGGGTCGGGAGCAGAAATCAATACAACCTCTGCACCAGCCCAGCTGTGACAGACTGCCAACCAGGAGGCTGGAAAGAGCCCCTCCCTGTGTAGAGGCTCTCTCTGGGAGGGAGGTCTGGGTGCAGACATCTTGCTCTGACCTGACTTCCGCAGCAGCTGAAAAAAGACGTAAAAGAACAATGCTCCCCTAGCAGAGAATTGTAACCTGATAACCTGGTTACCATTGAGACAGGCCTCTAGCAGGGGGGCCGAGAGACTCAGCGTAGGTAGAAGGACTGAAAGGGAACGGTTTGCCCCGCCCCCAGAAAGCAAGCCAGAAGCTCAGGAGGACAACACTCCAATGCAAAACCCCAAAACAGGGGAAAGGCAATTTATTACACTCCTGGCACTGACTACAAGTACCAAAAGCCCTACAACTAATTGATACAGTTTTCCAACTCATTTACTTTTTTAAACTTTTTTCTATTTTTACTTTTAAAGCTTCCACTTTAAGCTTAAAAATACATTCTCACGTTTTTTCTTCTTTCACTTTTTAGCCCCTTCATATCACAACGTGATACCCAATACAACACCCCATAACATTTCTTATTTTTTTTATTTTTTTATTCTTTTTTATTTTTTATTTATTTTTTATTTTTTTCTCTTTTTTACCCTAAAATTTTTTCAAACGCATCCCTGTATTTTCTGCTTTTGTTGTTGCCTCTTGTTTCCCTGTTCACTCTCTGTGTTTTTTCCCCTTTCTTCTCTCCTCTTTCCTTTATTCTCTCTTTTATGTGTACATGTAGATACAAGCTTCAAGTCAATCCCACATCCCTATTTAATACTACCCCTATATACAACCAGTTCTAAACCCCTATATCTTTTAAAAGTGGGCTCCTCCAACAATAACAACAAGACAGACTTGGGAGTGTCTGAAACGCATTCCTTGCCCACAAGGAGTGTCTGCCCTCACCTTCCCACTCTAGTTTGTCAGTATGTCTGTGTAATTGTCTTCGCTTCTATATTATATAAATACTGGTCTTGGGGGTCATATAGGTGGGGCTTCACTTTTTGATCTTTTCATTTACCCTTGATAAACCTTTTCTTTACCCTGTAACAGCATTGTACCATATAAATCCTATCACCGGGCCCCGCTCTGGCAGGGGTGTCTTTTTTTGCTTCCTCTCTTCCGTTTTGTTTTTTCTTTCTCCTCCCTTTTCGGTGGTGAACTCTGGTTGCTCCAAAACCTTCCAAAGACCAATCCACCTAGATAGTGGCTGATATATTTAGCCATACACCCCCTCAACCACTCCTCGCCACAATGACTCGAAGAATGAAGACCTAACAGAAGAAGAACCCTGAGATTGCAACCTCAGTCACAGAATTACTGGATATGAACATAAACAATATGACAGATATGGAATTCAGGGCAGCAATAGTCCAAGCAATAGTCAATTTAGAAAAGAACATCAGTCTCAAAGGGGAAGCCATAGTAACAGAAGTGAAAGCTGAGGTTAGAAAGGCTTTAGATGAGATGCAATCTAATTTAAATATGCTAACAGCCAGAGTAAGTGAAGCTGAAGATCATATCAGTGATTGAGAAGACACACAGAATAAGAAGGAGGAGCAAGAGAAGTCTTGGAGCAAACAACTAAAATCCCAAGAAAACAGAATAAGGGAAATGAATGATGCCATGAAATGCTCCAATATCAGAATTATTGGAATCCCTGAAGGAATTGAAAGAGAGAGAAGCCTAAAAAATATTGTTGAAAATATCATGGATGAAAATTTCCCAAATCTGAGGAATGAAACAAATGTTCATGTCCTAGAAGTAGAGAGGACACCCCTCAAGATCAATGAGGCCAGAAAAACTTCCAGGCACATAATAGTAAAATTCTTGAACCATAAAACCAAAGACTATGTCTTAAGAGAAGCTAGGAGAAAGCGATCCCTTACCTATAGAGGGTAGACCATCAGAATAACGTCAGAACTTTCCACAGAAACCTGAGCCAGAAAGGGCTGGCAAGACATATTCAGGAAGTTACATGACAAAAATATGCAACCAAGGATAATGTATCCAGCAAGGTTGACTTTCAAAATGGAAGGAGAAATAAAGAGCTTCCAAGACTGCCAAGGTCTAAAAGATTATGCAAACACCAAGCCAGCACTATAAGAAATACTAAGAGGGGTTCTTTAGAGGAGAAACGAACCCAAGAGTGACACAAAACAGAAATATACAGAGGTAACTTATAGAAACATGAACTCCATAGGCAACATGATGTCAATACAAACATATCTATCAATAATCGCCCTCAATGTGAAAGGCATAAACGCTCCAATAAAAAGACACGGGGTTTGCAGACTGGATAAAATGACAGGACCCATCCATATGCTGCCTACAAGAGACTCATCTTGAATCGAAAGACACTTCCAGATTGAAAGTGAGGGGATGGAAGACCATCTTTCATGCGAATGGACCCCAAAAGAAAGCCGGGGTAGCGATTCTCCTATCAGACAAATTGGATTTTAGTCTAAAGACTGTAGTCAAAGACACAGAAGGACACTACATCATTCTTAAAGGGTCTATATATCAAGAAGATCTAACAATTGTAAATATTTATGCCCCCAACATGGGAGCAGCCAACTTCATAAACCAACTGTTAAACAAAATAAAGAACCATACTGATGCAAATACACTAATCGTAGGAGATCTTAACACACCACTCTCAGCAATGGACAGATCATCTAAACAGAAAATCAGCAAAGAATCAAGAGCCTTAAATGACACATTGGAGCAGCTGGATCTTATAGATATATTCAGAACATTTCACCCTAAAACAGCAGAATACTCATTCTTCTCGAGTGCACATGGAACTTTCTCCAGAATAGACCA
>PITA01024383.1:0-26351 GCA_004023965.1 Spilogale gracilis
ATGCCATTCGAGAAGCTAGGAATTAGAGCTGTCAAAGGACCCACTATATGCAATGCCACAAAACACAGACAAACATTTCAGAGTGACCAGAAGACAGAAATAAGATAACTAAAGCTCTGGGAATTAAAAGTGAGAAAGATTACATGCCTGTAGTGAAAATCTGGAGGACAGAAAGTGAGGGAGGAGTTCCCAACAGCCTGCTGTCCACGAACGCTTATCGCATGGAAGGTGGGCAGCCAGCTGCTCTCTGATTCCCAAGACTTCCCAGGAAATGGGAAATGGTTTTAAATTATATGAGGATACACTATCCATTCATTGCATAGCTGTAACACTGCATAGAGCAGAATGGTTGTTGGACAGCAGAATTCCCTCCCAAATGATACCCCGCTCCCTGGGGCTGAGGATGAGAAGACTCATCTCCCAGTGTCCACGCTGATGCAACGTTAAGAGGAGAGGCAAGTCGTGCTGGTTCTGTGCCTACCAACACACAGCAGAAAAGGTCAGGAAAACTAGATACGTTTCCACAATTTGTCCCGCTGACCATTCTTGAACTACAAGCCTTGATGCTCAGGGTTTTTTTAAAGCAACTATTTTAGGTAAACAGACAAGCAGGAAGCAGAATTAAATGCACATCTAGCAAGAATGGAGATTTGGGCTGATTACTTATCTACATGGCGGTGTTTTTTGATTTGAGAATGAAGTAAAAACGAAAAACAAAACAACAACCAAAAAACCCACCTAAATATAAAATCACACACAAATTACAATTCTCAGGCAAGAGGAATTTCAGATGTGTCTGCTTTACCTTCAAGGTAATGAATGATGACAACAAAATAGAATGGTTTTCATTGAGACTACTTCTCATGAAGGCCAGTCATGCCACAAGCATGGTCTATAGCACGCCTCCAGCAACTTTTTAATGAGGAAATGATGGCAGAAAATGGTTAACTACTGGTACTCAAGCGATCAGAAGGTCTCACACTCCAGCCTCAGGTCTTAGACTAAAACCCCACAAAACACCCAAATATCCAGCCATGTGATTGGGCAATGACCCTCTTCATCCCGGAACACCTGTTTCCTTGTCTATAAAATGAGAAGATCTGACTCATCCGGCACTGCCCAAGGCTCTTCCCAGTTCTAAAACAACCTGGCTCTCTGATTTTCAGTCTCTGAAGAGGCATTAAAGGTAAACTGCATGATGAAGGCCTCCTTCATGTCAATCTGAAAATTAGAGAATTTCTAGTAAACATTTGGAAAGTAAAGTATTCACTGGGATACATTTCGGTATTAATTGAAATGCCTTAAGGCAGAGTAAAAAAAAAGTCTAAAATATTTACATACACTTAATAGAGATTAGCTAGGGAAAAGGAGAAGGAAGATTTTACCTTACTTTGGTTCACAGCATTCTTCATCAATTAAACTTAAATGTAATGACATTTTGACTCAGGTTCTCAAATTAAAATGATTTGTATATGACCCCAGGTAACATTCAGTTAAAAGTAATAGTTAATAAGGCTCCGCTTGCAAGGGTAACAGGCCGGTATTTATCAAGTGAGCACAGCTCTACACGGCTTCTCGATAAGCTCAGAGCAAGTTGGCTTCCTTCCCTTCAGGAGGAGGGGGCAACTCTCACAGGAAAAGCCCACGGACACCCAGACTGCTTTAGGTGTTTGATCATATGATCTCATTTCATCACGTCCATCTCTATCAGTAGGCTCATCTACATTTTACAGGTAATGAAACTGAGGCTGATGAAAGTCAGATCTGCCCTGGGTCACAGGGCCCAATATCCAGCAGAAACCCAATGCAACCTCAAGGGTGTCAGTTCTCTCCATTATATAGCATCAATTCTCTAGGATCTATCAGGAAACAACGAGGCATGTGTGAGCTTCCATGTTAAATAAATGGTATGTTCATAGGAATTCAAAAAGAAATGCACAAAATGTCTATCAAATATTATCAGGAATATAATTTATTTCTGTTCCTCAAATTCCCCCATATAATTTGGCAATTGCAGGTGGTGAAGAAGTAATCCAATGGGGGCGCGTGGGTGGCTCTGTCATTAACCCTCTGCCTTCAGCTCAGGTCAGAATCCTGGAGTACCAGGATTGACCCTCACATCTGGCCCCCTTCTTGGCAAGAAGCCTGCTTCCCCCTCTCACTCCCCCTGCTTGTGTTCCCTCTCTAGCTGTGTTTCTCTCTGTCAAATACATAAATAAAATATTTTTAAAAATATATCCCAATGGTAATTCTACCACCAAGAAGAACACAAGGGTTAATGTATAAGTAAGACCCCAAGGTCCCTAGGCCTACGTTCAACCATAAAGTTCCATAATACTTCTTATGGCACACATAATGGGTACTATGGGTACTGGATAGATGCAAAATAGACTCTCCCTGAGGTAGTCTGTGTATCAGAAGGATCAAACCAAATGCCCAGAATCAGAAAACCACTTGCTGAAAGCAATAATAAGGATATGGAGGTTGTCCACCTCCTTTCCTCTCAGGCAGGTCTGTATTTAAACCAGAGATATCTCTCTCTCTCTCTCTCTCTCTCTCTCTCTCTCTCTCTCTCTCTCTCTCTCTCTCTCACACACACACACACACACACACACACACACACAATGTCCTCCAAATCTAAAGGATTGCAAAAAGTGATTTCATTGTAGCAAGACTTCTTCCACTATAGACTTTACTTTGCCTGCTGATTAAGACTCAGATTATTAACACTCATTCTTCGTCATTCTGTCCTCCCAAATATGCTGCAGCCTTTCAGAGCTACTTTTAGTTCCCTAAGCCCATCACGCTGTGCTGGCTTCTGAGCCTTAGCAGGTGCTGTTCACTCAGCCGGACAAGCCTATGCTCATCCCCCCTCCCCTCTGCCCCTGCCCACCTAAGTCTTTTTTACTTCATGTGTGAGTGTTCATAGAAGCCTTCGCTAACCTCTGCCCCACCTGTCATGCCCATGAGAGGTGCTCCTTCCCAGAGCATCTTGTCACCTCCGTGTTCTCACATATATACTTCTAAGGCATAATTATATGTTTTTTGACTGCCCAGCTCAAGCACATGTCCCACAAGAATAGAACCTTAGTTCATTTCCTGTGGCATCCATAGCTCCCAGATTAATGTAAACACTTGTTATCTACAAATACTTGTTGAATGAATGAGAATGAATAGCCCTGGCATTCAATACTGTTGGGAATAACCAAATGCAAAAACTATCCTCAAATAAACAAGCCTTTGCCAGATAATTTTGTTAAAAATTAGTGTACTGAAGACTAATAACTTTTCTTGTTCTCCTAAGTATTGGAATATATTTATATTTTGTATTCATAGAAATCATTCCAGTTGTATATATGGGTTTACCACTCTTTATAGAAAAAAATATATATAGTATGTCTGTATGAATATTTATTGCATACCTATTCTATATCTATATTTATGCAAAATAGGTATTATTTTTAACAGAGAAAGAGTTGTAACCATAAAAATAATTGGCACCATAACTTATGTATCTATTTTGTGTGTGTATGTGTGTATAAAATAGCATACTTTACTAATTCTTTGACCTCTAGGAAACAAATCTTACATTTGAACATTTCCTAATGCAGACACTGTTACACAGAAACACAAGGTTGAAAAGATTGCCAGCAAGTATATATTTATCAAGTGCTTCTAATGTCCTCATCATTACAAGATCTAATACCTTCTAAACTTTCAGATTAATGGCTTTAGAATTTGGGGTGGAGTTTTCTTTTAATAATGCACATTTCAATCCTCGGTTAACAAGAGGTCATGTCAATAATTAATGGTTTCTGTAGCAGTTCAACACTGCATCACTTCCTTGACAGATTTGTTAAATGTATGCTTTTTCTTCATAACTAAGTGCAAGTGGATAAGGGAATGGGGAAGTGTGGCAAGAGCTATTTGGGCTTTGCATTTTTAACTTGTGCTCTAAAGTGTTCTTACGTATTATCCCATTTGACAGGCACAACAAGCCTGCAAAGAAATTAGAATGGAAGGAAGAGGAATAAGTGAGGACAGCGGAAAACACTATTGTGTGTGTTTCTAGAACTTCAGAAACCAAAATGCAGAAAAGTGTGTAACTTACCCAAGAATATCAACTTCATGAGAATAAAGACCTTCTCTGCTTTTTTTTTTCACTGCTTGCTTTACCCATAGCATGGTATTGCTCAGTAAGTAGTCAATAAAGCAATGAATATGTGAATCAATGAATGAATGAGTAAATGAAAACAGAAATTTTCTGCGAAATAGGACCCCTAACTCTAATTTCCTGGTTCTCCATCTCACGAACTCCCTAAATATATGAACTATTTTGTTCTCAGCCTACTCCTTGACAAAATTAAAAATGAATTAAAGGAAGAATAGTTATACATATTCAAAGCAGACAATTAATTTGTTTATCCCATCCCATCCCATCCCAAAAGGTAATACTTGTTGAAGACTTTTTTAATTGGGTTTCTCAATTAATTTGTCCCTACCATTAATGCTTATGTATGTGTGCATGTATGTGTATACATATATATGTATATATATATATATGTGCATACATATATATAATATGTATTTTATGAAGAATAATAATAGAATCTTGACCCTCTTCATCAGTAATTTACCAGGTACCCTGAATGCACAAAATTACAATGTCAACAGTAATTATGTATGTTATATAAATACTGCCTTCACTATATGATGTACCGCACCTGTATTGGTGCAGCAGGTATACAGTCTGGTCTGACCACCGGTGTAGGGTACCCTAGATAGTAGTAAGCAGAACCCATGCACATTAGGATAGATCATTTTCCAACAGTAATTACTAGGATGCTACCTTATTTATAAGAAAACTGCCACATGCTTTCAAGAAGCACAAGGAACAACATCCCTCTCCTGTTCCATTGCAGTCAGAACTCGGTCAGAACTCGGCTCTCTGAAGAGTGTGTTCTTGCTGAGAAACACACTGGCCATTTCCTGATCACTGGAGAACCGAGTTGCCACACTCAGGGCTGGCTCAGAGGTGGAATCCCTACCCTGGCAAACTCCCGGCTTCTGCAGGCACCTCTACCTCACGGGAAGGCAAGAGTACCAAATACAGGGTGTTTCATCAAGTCCTGCAACCGGGAGCGGGGTGGTGGTGGTAGATAGGCATGGGAGGCAAGATGAAGCCTGACCACCTGAAAAAGTACAACTCAAGTCAGGTTGGAGAGAGAAAGAAGCATCCTCCTCCAATACAGAAATTGCCGTCTGTTGCTAAAGCTGCTCCCAAAAATGGTCAAATAAAATAAAAGTATCTAAGCATCTCAGCCTGTAAGAATATGGCAGCTGCAATGAGAACATCCTTGTAAGTAGGAGACTTGTTTGAATTGAGTTTTCCCATATCCATCTAAAATGAAAAATAAAGAGCTCTTCAGAATCATATTGTTGACCTGGAGGGACAGCCTTTTACAAATCCAATCCCCAAAGGCCACTCACAAATGACAGGACCCCTCCACTCTCTGGAATTGATGGTCACTCCACAGACAGGGCCAATTAAGAGAGATGGGCAGGCAGATGGCTTTGTCATTTGGGGTAGGGATGTAAGATAGCAAGCAAAGCTCTACAGAATGAGGAACTGAGTTTTCTCTTATTTGGGGAAGCCCCCAGGGCCAAGCGTAATGCTACTTCAATAAATATTTGTTGAATGAATCAAAGAAGTGATTAACCTAGAATTAGCAAAAATTAACCAGGAAAGAGAAACATTTGACCCTGAGAAAGTGCTCAAACAAACACAGTCTTTGTTACTTTCCTGTCCGGCCTGGGAGCTTTTCCACTCTGATCCCATGTTGGGAGTATGTCCTTCCCCCTGGAAAGAGCCTCAGTGGGGAACACCGAAGAAAAACTGAGTGGTCGGGCAGGGAGACAGATGAGCCTACAATGGGTCAATCCTGCCCTGGGAACCTGGCCGGCATCATCCAGATTTATTCCCCAGCAACCCTGCTACAAAGCCACTTTTATAAGCTTCAGGTGACCAACGAGAAAACAGAGACTGGGACAGCTTAAAACAGTAGCTCAAAACTTACACTCACAAAAACCAGAGCAGAAATGGGAGCATAAGCTTCTGAAACCCATGTCACATTCTCTCCTGGACACCCCAGGCATTTCAGCAAGAAGACTAAAAAGTCAGCATGTGACCAAGGTCAAAAGTCAAGACACAGAGAAGGAGGAGTGAAAAAAAAAAAAAAGTAACAGGAAATCTTAGCTGAGGAACACTTCAACATTGGAGCGAAATATCACCAGTGCTAAATTGCCCCAAATCTAGCAAGTTTTCTTTATCCTCTACTAGCCAAGATCTCAGGTCAACAGAATAAAATGAATTTCCAGTCCCTGCATTTTGGAAGGAATTTACTGTGGGATTCGTCTTATAATATGCATCGAACAATAAAATAAATGATTCTTGCATCAACTATCACTTGGTGATTGTTTCCCCTGCTTCCAAGTCCAAAGGAAGGGAAGTTTCAATCATATTTTCTTGTGTCTGCTACACGGTAACGAGAACTCTTCTTGGCGTTCCATTTATGTGACTGTGCTGGTACACAGAACAGGAATATACCTGATTGTATCCCTGGTAATATTATGATTACCATTGGGTACTATTATTACAATTATGCTCCATTCTTAGAACACCAAACATTGTTCTAAGCACTGTATACATTATTTCATTGTATCCACAAAGCAACCTGATAAAATTGCTATTCCATGTCTCCACCTTAAAAAAAAAAAAAATCAGGAAACCGGGAACCTGAGAGTCCACCTAATTCGCCTACCAAATTCGCACCCAGAAAAGTGGAGAGTAAGGATTCGAACTCACGTCGGCTTGACACCCAGACCCATCCTCTTAACCACAGCTAAATGGAGGGTACCGGTTTTGTGACTGTTAATCGTACCTTTTGACAAGCTACATGTTCCCATTTTCAAAGAGTGATTGAAAGACTCGACATAGCCCATTAATTCACACCCACTTATATCGAAATCTCTTCAGTCTCCTTTGCAGCTTTCCTGTTTCCATTTTAAACTCTTTTCCTTCCCCCTACTGCTCCTGCCGTTCTATGCACACATCAGAATGAAGTCTGCAGGATCCGTCTAGCCTAATCTTCCAACATTCGAAGAGCCAATGAAAGCACCTTCTCTACTTTCAATTAAACAATATTTAATCCACACAGCAATTCTTTTCTGAAAAATTCAAAGAGCCGTAGGTGCTTTCAATCAGATTCTCTTGGTACCTAAATTATTGCTTAAGTTTAACTGTGCCCTCTTTAGATGACAAATTAGCCTTATCCCCTAATCCAAGAATCTGAAGGGAATTGGTCTTACTCTGTCTTCTCTAGAAAACAAAAGCCACAAAAACAAACAAATAAACATACAAAGCAAAACAAAATGTTAGACTGTGTACATAGTGATAAAAAAATTAAAGAAAAGCAATACTCCATGTTACTGCATTATAAAAGCTAATAAGAATATTGATGGTATTCAACAATTGTTGAGTATATTCTGTGTCAAAAAACACACTTAATAATAATCTTAGATTATTTCTTCCTTCAGCGCTGCATCATGCCAGACACCAACTCACTGTAAAAGCAGTGTATTTAACTCTTGCAATGCTCAGAGAAGATAACAAATAACAGATAACAGGACAAAGTTCATTAGATGAACACAGCCAGAGCAAAACCCTGACATCTAAAGATCCCCAGTCAGAAAATGTTTGCCAATTGCCTCTATGAAGAAGGAGTAATAGTCAAAAAGTAAGTTCACATTTACAATAGCAAGTTTGAAATTAACCACCCTCTGCCTGCTTTAGCTACTTGGCATATTTGGTTCAGAGTTTACCTTTATGAACCCGGGACTACTGCCATCAGCTCCATTTTATGGATGTTGACGCTGAGGCTTGGAAAGGGTAAGTAACTTGCCCATGGACCCACAGATCATCAGGGCTAGAGACAAGGTTTGGACCAAATTCCCAACTCCAAGCTCTTGACCACAAGCTAAAAGACTCTCATGACAGCTTGTTACCTACTTGTGATCTCCAGACTATTAAAAAGTCAGCACATATATAGATGATAGAAGGAAGGAGATGAATCTTCTGTTTTCCTAAATAGCACAGAAAAGGCATAATAATTTCTTGAGTGACTGGGATGTCATTCAGTACCCTTAAGAGTAATTTTCTCAGTTCTATCCTAGGGGCTTGAAACAATCCATTGGATGCTTTTTCCTTCCTAAAGGAACTTCAGAATTAAAAACAGTTATCATTTGTGTTTGACAATTTCTCCTGAGGTCAGAGGGAAAAAAAGAGAGAGAGAGTAGAAGTTTGCAAATAATGTGAATCGGAGGTAAAATATCCTGGTCCACTCAGATGCCCATGCCATGGGCTAGTAATAACCTGAGGATTAGAACCTTGGTCACCTCATTTCCAGGCAAACCCTCTTTGTACTACTATTCTGGCCATTTTCCCTGTGTCTCGGCTTAAACCCATCCCGCCCCCATCCATGTAATCCCTGTATGTAGGCAGTACCCAGTCAAAGGCTCCCAAGCAGATTTAAAACGTTCTGAAGCTCCAGGAGCCCAGAGTTCTTTTGATCCTGCCTGGAAGATTCAGCAGAGAAGCTTTAAAGTATACCAGTCAGAAAGTACTAGAGAAAAGGGCTGTTTTGTTTCCTGGGGTGAAAATCTTGCAGGGGGTTGAGGAGAGAAGTGATCTGTATGGCAGTTGGTCTTCCTGCTAATGAAATAGGCTTTTCTGATGGTCATAAACACTCACCCAGACTGGACAGAGAAGAGGAATGCAGAAAACACTACTATTACTAATAAAGCCCTTTGGCTATCTGGTTCTAGGCATGAGAATTTCTGCAGATACGACACTAAGTGCAGTGCTCATGTCCAATCTATATCTGACAATGACCGGGCAGGTAGGTACCAGTACTTCATTTCTACAGATGAAGGAAAAAGAAATGAAAGAATGTAAGCAAACTGAGCTCACAAAGATACTAAGTGACACTTTCAGATTTTTATCTCAAGTTTGTACCATTTCAAAGTCTTCCTTCCTTCTCACATGCCCCACCGTCTCAAGACTAGCAATGAAGGAGCAATGCATCCACAAGGATGCAAGAGAGAGGAGTATGCATTTAAAAATACATAAAATACCATAATAAGGAAAGAAGTCAATGATAGGGTATGAAAGGAGGCTGGTCAGGCTTTGCAAGAAGGGCCTTTGCAGTAGAATCCCATCAGAAATGACAATAACTAGACACTACCAAGAAATGGATTTGTTCACTACAACATACACCAATGGAAGCAACAATCAACAGAATAAGAATGAGACTGTCCCAGTCTAAAAATGTTTACCAGTTCCTTCCATGAAGGATTGCTGGCCAAAAAGGAAACTCATATTTACAACAGTATATTTGAAATTGATTGTGTCCTACCTAAATTAGGAGTTTAATATAATTTAGTATGAGTCTAAATCATTGTTATATAATCAATCTCTTTTGGTGACAAGTTCCAGTTAAAAACCCCCAATGGTGTTGATTATATGAAAATGTCTCAGGTCTAAGTAAAGTCTGCAGAGAAGTAGAGCAGGCAAACAAGGACTGGCAGGTTCTCATTGGTCCGACCCACATTCTGTGCTACTCAGTGGGAAATGATGCAGGAAAGTTGTGTAGATGGACCCTTTGATACGCACACACACACTTGGAATTTCCCATCTTGTCATGAGTTTGTTCACCTTCTAAGTGTCACACTTCAATCTACAGTTCCTTTCTGACCTCCCAAATACTCTTTGAAGGACCCATTCACCGTTTGACCATGTCATTGTCCTGCTTAATACTCCTCAGGGTCCTCAGTGGTAAGGCAGACAGAATCCAAATCTCCAAGGTTTGCACCTAAAGATTTTTGTGATTCTTTCCATGACTGCCTCCTACCACCGGTCAGTGGTACCCAAATGCATTCACCTCCTTACTTTGATTTTTACTTTCTTTATCTCCTTAGCTGTACAGAGGTCTGGGATCCTCACCCTGCCCCCTCTCATTCTCTGCATCCTATGCATCTCTCAACATTCAGCTGAAGAGTCCCTTCTGTGAGAAAGTAGCCTCTCAGGGAAGGATCAGACCCTCCTGGAGCTTCACCATGGGCCCATTCCTTCCCTCTTCATCCTAATTGTCATTTACTTGTTTATTCCTCTGGTAGATTGTGGGGAGGAAATGAGGCATATTCAGTTTTATATGTCCTTTGATTAGTTAAATGAAACAATGAAGAATCCCTTTTAACAATATAGAATGCTTTAAAAGGTGAGGTAAATTCTAGTGAGCCTTCCAAAGGGAGACTGATTTTGAGGCCAATCCAGACAAGCCTCATAGGCAAGAAGACAAAGAGGCTCTGGAAGAAGTACGTTCTTCTCATCTTTATCAGGACTGATATCTGCATGACACAAGCAAAGGGACACTTCATACTCCTCCAGACCTGGCCATTTATAAGCACTTTTGGGGCTGAGATAGCATTTTCCACACTAATGAAATGGAGCAGTGGAAGCCAACATAGACTGAACTCTTACCTCCTACCATCACTTTTCATGTGTTATATTTCTTAATACCTGAACAGGTAAACATCATCTCTGTTTATTATGCAAAACTCAAAGTCACATAGAAATGAGTAGTGCTCATGATTCCAACTCAGGTGTGGAACCCTAAGCTCCTCCCACTATAGAATAGCTTCTACAGATGAAAAAAAAAAATCCTTCTATTCATTCCTACCTGTCTCAATCAAAAAAGGATTTCCCAGTCAGAACTGTGGAATAGGATTTCCCATGAAGCAAGTTCACTGCTTCTCATTCCCAGGACCTCTTAGACCTGGTCAAAACCTAAAAGATCAGAGCTTGGTTGAGGAATAGCGTCTCCCTCTATTCCATCCTTTTCTTCTTCCTTCTCACCATCCTTTCCACCATTTCCCCCTGAGAAAGCTTCCTAACATGTTCCGTCTCTGCAAAACAAGGAAAGCCCAGACAAAGGAAACCTATAAAGATCTGAACAAGGAGTTGGCACAATTTTTCTGTAAAGAGTCAAAGAGTAAATACTTTTAAGCATTGAGAGCTCTAAGGTTTCTGTCGTAACTATTCAACTCTGCCATTGTAACATGAAAACAGCCATAGACAATACATAAATGAATGAACATGGTGTAACGGTGTATTCCAATAAAACTTTATTTTTCAAAATCGGTGGACACCATTAATGGGTCCATTGAGTTACAGATCGCCAACCCCCTGGTCTAGGTCAAGGGCAATAAATAAATATCACCCCATGTACCAGCTTTGATCAATGAGTACTAGTTGGCTTCCTGGAGCTTGGTATTCACAATGATTCTAAGACTGTCTGTGGGTGCCCATTAGGATAGATTTCACAACCAATTAGTGATGTCTACTTAAGGTGTCAGAAGGATCATGGTGGTACCTGTGCCATATTAGCCATTTTTGGTTAAGCTTTGAGTTCACAAATGGGTTACAAAGAGCCTACAAAATAATGTATAGTTTTCAAAAAGCCCAAGACTCACCAAAGCTGACCCATGGCCAAGCCACCACTCTGCCACCATCTCTGACTCCAGTAAATTTCATCTCCCTTCTATTCTAAATAGGTCACAAATCAGGAAACTGGGATGTGGAAAAGAAGAAAGAAAAAAACTCTATCTAGACATCAAATCTAAAAGTAAATCACACTTTGAGAAGTTGGGTTAGGCAAAAGTCCTTTTTTATCTAAATTTTGTATGTCAGATTACCTAAGATTAAGAAGGCATCCTGCACTCTCTGTAGCAAAAGCAAGTGTAGCAGGAGGGAGTTGTTTTTCCTTTTTTTACAACAGATTCATCATTAATAACCACCAAAAAAGCCCTTTCCGCAAGCAACATTGTCGTCAACAATAGGGATAGTTCAAGAATTGTACTTTGAGTTAATATTGAACTTGCAAGTAAATACATAAAGCTTCAGCATCATAAAGCTAATTTAAAAGGGACATTTCTCTTTATAGTTCCCTGGAGTATTATAGACTCGATGATATTCTTCTGCCATAATGTAGGATTCATTAAAGAACTGAAGCTATAATTGTCTACATCAGTACATACGGGCCAACTGGATAAATCGTCCAAATGAATTGGTTAATGCAACCTCAAGTCTTCGGTATAAAGTTCTCCACCTGACCCCTGGCAGGTGGGCAGGAAACCCAAGGGTAGATTTTACTGTGAGAATATCAGAGAAGAGAATTCAAAGAGAATTGCCAGAGCATGCTAATTTTTACAAGCATAACACAATTTCTACTTCACAGTTTTATTGCCCAAAATGGAAAATGATAAAAGAGATAAAATTATATACAAATGTAAAACATATACACGTGTATCTTTAAGATTTCAGTACCAATTATTTACATTGTTTACTGAGATTAATATTGCCTTTCTCATCATATCAATAATGGGAAATTTAAATTGAACTGAAAAAGTGTTACCATTTAGCCATTTGATGGCAAATCTTTTTTATATTTATTTATTTGTTTGTTTGCTTGTTTATTTATTTATTTTGCCATCATGTTTCTACATTATCTCTGTAAAATGTCAGGGTAAAGACACAGTGTAACAAAGAGGAAAATAAGCAGCATGCATAATGGTAACTTTTTAATTAATCAATGAGAAGGCCATGAGATAACAGGAAACATAGAATAACACAACTTCTACACTAAACTCGGTACCGATTTAACTGACAACAATTTTGGTAGAGTAAGAAAATGCAGAGTACGTTGACCAGATATAGATATAATTTTGTCTGTTTAAGATTACTATGCATTATCATTCATCAAATATGTATGGCTTTATTGACTTCCCAGGGAGAAGGAGATGTTGCTTCCCTTTAGAAAGTGAAAAGTCAGGAGAAGCTTAAGAGTCGATAGCTCTCATCCTAAATGCTGTGGTCGCTTGTGAGTGCTCTATATCTGAATGTTTTGATCTCCCTTAGTTGTTGTCAAGTTTGAGGATTATTTCAATGATTAAAATTCCAAATGGGGCACTGTGACTAAAATCAGCAATGAACAAGCTTGATTTATTATGTATCATGAACACTGTGATCAACCTATGAATACATATTTATTTATTACAATAAAAAGAGGCAGCTAGGCTAACAGGGAGCCCTGGAGTTCCCTGTGCCCATGTTTTATCTGGGCGAGTTACAGGCAGCAAAGAAACCCAACTATGCAACATTCCTAGCAAGAGGATATCTACAAGAATACCAAGGGCCTCTTCCTGAGGGCCTTTATAAGCCATGATATTCCCTACCCATTTCTGTGGAAGTTATTGCTGTATTAGACGTTGTTGAACATATTTGATATGAAAGCATTGTCTGTTTGCTACCAGTATCTAACGAGTCTCTCCCCCAGAGTTGCCAGCAAGGTGCTGATTAATTAACTGAAGTAGTGGAGCTGAATCGTACAACAGCTGTTTAGAGAATTATCATTAACTTGGTCTCCTTTCTCGTCTATTAGCTTTCTTGCAGCGCTCCCACTAAAATGCAAATCTGGGAAACTCAGCATCACAATCTCCCTTCACCTCTGTGCCCTCTTTGATGCAAAAAGAAAAAAAAGAAAAAAAAAGAAAAAAAAAAGAAAAGGAAAGGGCCTGGGCTGATTGTTTGCTTTCAAAGGGAATCAGAGGAGGAAGCGGGAATGGACAGAAAAGAAACCATAAGAAGGTATAGAAGGGATTTCGGAAACTTTGTAGAAGTTAGAGTTTGCCCTGTCCCTTGTCATCGGTGGCTGGCTTCGCGACAGACGGGAAGCTGCAGCTATCCTGAGCTCACTAAGGGTTCAGGTATCTGACAGTCTCTGGCTGGGACCTCCTTGCACTGGAGGGGACAAGGCATCCAGGTGGGGAGATGAAAGGCAAGGAGCAGCAAGGGGAGGCAGATGTAGCTGCCGCTCTAGAATGATGACAGTTGGCGAAGGATTCCAACCTGTAGCCCTCAGTACCACAAGAACAAGGATGATTACTCACAGGGGCAGAATCTGTATTAAGTGGCATATTGGAGGGAGGGTCAAGATGATGAGACACAAACGTGTCATTAAAATGTTCTGTGTGAGGTGTAGTGACTCAGACCAAATCAAAATGATGGAATTTTTTTTTTTTTAAGGTTTCGTTCTTGCTTTCTTCCTCCTTCCCTCCTTTCCTTCCTTTATTCTTTTCTTTCTCTTCTCCTTTCTTTTCCCCATCTTTTTTTTTTTTCTTTCTTATATATATTTCTAAGTCTAGCTGGCACATTCTGTGAAAGGCCCCAATGTCTTCCACACGTGGGCCAACAAAATTAATTCATAATATAGGCTGTCACCGATTCATCCCAGGTATCGCCTGATAACCCCCCGTAAGCTCTGCTTATTCCCTCTGACATGAATCTCGGAGACTCGGTACCAGAGAGCTCAGATGTTAACACCTTCTGTCGCTGTACCAGTTACCCCGTGCAATCTCATCCACCATGGCACCCTTCCATGTCGGACTCACTTCATCAAATACATATGGCATTTTTTTTAAATCGTGAAGCAGGAGAAATTGAAGATGTGGTTAAATAGCACATAATCAGGTCATCGGGACATATAACAAAGAGGCCAAATACATCCCCCAAAATGCAGCAGGTGCCTTTTTTTTAATGAAGCAAATAAATGCAGAAATGAATACACTGATACAGACAGAGCATCTGCCTCATGATAAAATTAAGTCTTGTGACAGAAATAAATCACTGTGGGGGAGAATGTAACCCATTATCCAATGGGATTTTTTCTTTTCTTCTTATGTGACAGGACTTATTGGATTCCCTGACGCTAGGCAGCTAAGTGCATCCACAATTTGATGATAAATCAGAAAGACTGCAGGATTTGAAATTTAACAACTACTTATTTTTCTGTGATGTAGAGATAAGGGAAAAATTTCGGTGAGTAACTATTAAATTGGGAATCTCCTTTTTCCCTGATAATCTGATCTTCTGGTACTATGTCATATCATCACACAATGCCAACAACCAGCAGTGAGTAAAATGGATTTTGGACTAAGATGAATAAGGGAACTACTTATCTTTCCCTTTCCTTCCCAATATTCAGTTTTATCTAAAGAGTACCACAGAAAGGTTACTTTTGACATAAAAATATACTGCTCTTATTACACTTTCCTTTTTATCCCCTTCACTATTTTAAAAAATGGCAATAAAAGCATGTTTTCCTTTTTAAAACATTTCAAATTTGAACAATAGAAAAGGAAAATCCATATATCATGTTAAAATCCACAGGAACTAATAGAGCTCAGGACTACTTTACCATGTTTGATAAATGTGACTTGAAAAAAACATACCTTCCCGTTTTAATAATTTCCTTTGTTATAATATGCTGTTAATTAGTGGGGGGGGATAATCCATCTCTCCAAGGTGCACCTTTATTTCTTCATGTTGAATCTTTGCAGTAGCTCGGTTCCTTGCTAACAGTCATACCGATAATAAGCTCTCATCCTGAGCTATATAGACTGTCCTTATAAGAAACAGACAGGGAGAAATCAAATGATTTTTTTCTTCCTGTAATGTTTTTAAGTGAGAACATGGTGCATCTTCAAAAGGAACCTGATCTATTGTACAAAAATATAAGAACAATCTAGCAACTGCACTGCAGAGAATACTCAGAAACAGTGCGTTGTTGAGCCTAGGTATATTTCAAAAGCCAGACCATGATCAGTTTTCTTGTAAACTAAATCCAGCTCACTATAAATCCAGCTATCACTGATTCCTTTTCTCTTCCTTTTTTCTTTTACATCTTGTCTTGTAAAGGGGCAAAGGTGGGGTTGGGTAGAGAGGCATTAAACATTGATCACTGGTAATTACGGTAATCTCCTTCAAGAGTGTTAAGTGCTGCAAACTCAGCCTGTCTTCAGAGAGCTAACTCCGTGTGACAACATGAGGAAAGCTGTTAGAGAGCTGTAAACTCCTACAGCTGGGTACCAGCCTTTAATTAGAGTGTGGTACCAAAACAGACGCTCCTCAAGTATCCAAAGAGATATCCTGAATCTATTCGTTCAAGAAGTAAGAGATATAACCAGCCAAATCATGTCTATCAGGAGCCATACCGAGAAGAGAAAGAGGGGGCCGTACAGTCAGCCAAATGTCATGACCATCAGGAAGAGAATCGTTCAAGATGGCTTGTTATTTGTGGTTCTGTTTCACACAAATTGGATGATAAAACAGAAAACTTGAAGACAAACATTTTCAAGAGTGTCTGGAAATTTGGAACACCCTTCGAGGTTTTAGAAATTTAGTTGGACCTTATTTGTCATTTCCAGAAAGCAGAAGTCACTGTTCTCCCTGCAATTTGCCATTGAGAGAGAGGAAAGTGTTCACCAAAATCAAGCAAGAGGTCCTGGCCTAATCCCAACATTAATTATGTTTCTCAAAAGCACATGTTTGGGGGCGCCTGGGTGGCTCAGTAGGTTGAGTGACCCACTCTTGATTTCAGCTCAGGTCATGTTCTCAAGGTCCTGGGGTTGAGCACTGCATTGGCTCTGCTTGAGATTCTCTCTTCCCCTCTCCCTTTATCCCTCCCCCCACTCATGCGCTCTCTCTCTCTCTCTCTCTCTCTCTCTCTCTCAATCTCATAAATAAATTAATTAATTAATTAATTAATCTTTTTTAAGCGAAAGCTGTGAAAGTGAAATTTGTTGTTGTTGTTAAAAAAAAATCATGACAATATTTCTCTAGCTTTGATTTCCACTGAAACACAAACAAAAAGAACTGGACACAATGCTGAATTGACAAGCTCTCCACAGAGTCCTCAAGATAAAGACCCCATAGTGCCCTTGACCCCATGTGACCACCTCACAGTTTAGATCCAGCTACCTGGCCTGCCACATATACTTACAAATGTCCCACTTACTGTGATTTTTTTTTTCTTCCCATCAGGCGTGCTAAAAACAGTTACAGGGGAAAATGGACCTACACATCTGGGACTAGGCCCACCTCACATGATCCTGTATCTTTTCCAAAATAGAAATAATTTGAAATTGAAAACCAGGTTCCTGTCCATCTTGCTGGATTTATTTAGTCTGATCCTCTCCTGATTACCACAGAGAAATGCATTTTTATGTTCACATAAGGAATCCTGCCCTGCTCGAAAACTCTGTGTAGGAATAAGAGATCAGGTCCAAAGCATCTCATTTTCTAAAAGGGGAGCTATAAGACCCAGAGAGGTGGATGTGTTACCTATACCCACACAGGGGCTTAGCAAGTGGATCAATCTAGGACACACATCCCCTAACTCAGAATCCAATATTCTTTACACTCTATCCAACCTCATATCTTCCTACCCTCCAAGTGAACATCACTGAAGGAAAAATCACAAATATATCAAAGATGTGCTCATAAGACCTAAAACAGACATCCAGTAGATGAAAGAACAGAACTAGCAGAGGAAAATGTGCATTCGAAGAGAATTTGAATGAGGAAGAAGGTGAGGACCTGGGCTCCATAGAGAGTGCTCCCCAGGCCATAAGGATTCATTCAGCTGCCTCTTATTTCAGGGGTCAAGAAGCCAGCCACACAGACTTCTTCACAAGAAGCATCCTAAGTCCAGGCAACAGTAAGTGCAAAGGCCTTGAAGCAGAAATGAATTCCACAAAGACGGAGGAAAAAACCAAAGTGGCTACAACTGAGTAAGCTGGAGATCCGGAGTAGGGAGGTAGGCAGGGGTCAGCTCCTATAGGAACATTTCAACCACAGGAAGGAATTTGGCATTTGTTCTGATGGCAACAGGAAAAGTTGGAGGGTTTCAAGCAAAGATGTGATACGATCAGATTGATTTTTTTTAAGATTACTTTGCAGTATGAAGAAAGAATTGTAGGAATGAGATAACATACATGAAAGTCCTTTTGAAAAAAAAATGTTAAGGTAAAATCTAAATGGAACAGTGGCTGTTATTACATAAACAGCATCACAATCTTAAACAGTAATAATGCAGTGGTATTTCTCAGAGAATGTCTTAAACTTTGGCACTAGCCAAAAGCACGTGGTGTGTCCATGTTCTGAAATGGTGAGTGATGATCTCTGAAACAGAGGCAAGAGAGAACTGATGCTGGGCATCACTGGGGTGAGTAGTCACTGTAGTTCAAGCCATCTGTGTTGCTGATGCAGGTTAAGAAAATCCAAACTCCAACAGAGGCAAGTCTCTGGTGCTCAAAGCTGCAACCATTTCCGAATTTTGTTATTGAAGCTTCCAAGTTGAATTGAGGGAAATGATACTTTTTTGCAAAGAAAGACCCAATGATCTTCTTGCTTCAAAAAGAGGGGGTGTGAATAATCTAAGGGACAGAAATACAGGCTTTGCCTTCAGAAAGGCAACACTCCATGACTTTAGGGATCCAAGTCCAGATCAGTTGGGATGATTAAAACACAAACTGGTGATTTCCTGTAATAAAGGGGTAGTAAAGACCTGCACTGCAGTGAATTCAAGCCAGTTAATTTCATTCTGCCAATATCCATTCAGTTTAAGTAGTGACTGTGCACTACTAACCCAAGGCAGATTTCACCTCTAAACTGCTGCCTCTTGAAGATAAATGTCCAGGGATGTTCAGATAAGACAGAAAATGAAAGGGAAAGTTTATAAATCTCTTTAGGAAATTATCGATGGCGTTACCAGTCTTTGATAAAAGATAAATAATTAAATCAACTGCTCAAAAACCACACATTATGAAAAATTCAAGTTCTTAGTTCCAAAAAGGCAAGCTACAAGAACACCAGGCTTCACAGAGACAGATTTGGGTTTGAGTCCTGGTTCTATCCCTTGATGCTTGAGTGACTTGCTGATCCATTATTTTAAACATCTCTGTGCCTCAGTTTCTTTATCTATAAAATGAAAGTCATACTGACAGCTGACCGTTGGAATGGTTAAAATGGGACTATGTCAGTAAGGTGCATAGTAGGTACACAATAAATACTCATCCTTTTCACCCTTGAGAGCTTTCCAATTGCATTCAGGACTTAGACTCTACCTGTGCTATAGACTATTTGTGTCCTCCTATCCCACAAATTCATACATTAAAACCTAATCCCCAGTGTGATATTTGGAGGTAGGGCCTTTGGGAAGTGCTTAGGTTATAAGGATGAAGTCTTCATGAATGGGATTAGTGTGCTTATAAATGAGACCCCAGATAATTTTCTTGTCCCTTCTGTCAAGAAAAAGGAAGCAGGTCTTCATGGTATGCTAAATCTGCCAGTACATTGATCATGGACTTCCCAGCCTCCAAAACTGTAATAAATAAATGTTGTTTAAGCCACACAGTCCATGGTATTTTTTTTTTTAAGATTTTATTTACTTATCTGACAGAGAGATAGATCACAGGTAGGCAGAGGGGCTGGAAGAGTGAGGAGAAATCGGGCTCCCTGCTGAGCAGAGAGCCCAATGTGGGCCTCGATCCCAGGACCCTGAGATCATGACCTGAGCCGGAGGCAGAGGCTTAACCCACTGAGCCACTCAGGCGCCCCCGTCTATGGTATTTTTGTTATAATATCCTGAACTAAGACAATCTGGTTACAGAGTTAAGGTCTTTAAGAGAATGAGAGTCCCTAAGACAAAGATCCTGAAGAAATGTCCTAGGTCCCTAGGTCATTCCTAGGAAAGAGGATGTACATTTAAAAAACAGCAAGAGTCTTAAAGCCAATGACTTGAAGAAAATTATAGCACTAAATTTGTAAGGAAATTTATATTCATTTTTAAAATGTGAAATAAGAGTTTTTGAAAAAAAGATAGGATTCCTTTTTAAAAGAAGTTTGCAAAACTCAGAAGGCAAAATAAATAGAAACTTAAAATAGGGTGCAGGAATCTATTATCCTGGCACTGTTAAGGATGAAGTCAGCTTGGTGTGCTGGAGAGAACACGAGATGGCAGCCCAGAGACTTCTGTCTTAAGCTACCATGACCAGCTGGGTAACCTTTGGTAAGTCATTCCCCAACCCCTTGAGAGTCTGCTCATCTGTTAAATGAGCTAATTAGCTAAGACAATCCCACCAGATCCTGTCGGATCCAGCATTTTTATACTTCCATGACCCTAAGGTCACAAGACTGAGAGAGCAGTGTTAAGTGCCATGTAAATCACATTTTCATTTCTAGACATGACTGGAGGTTTCTGGATTTGAGGTGCTACACCTAACTGGAGGAGAGAACACAGGGTTGGGCCTATGAAAAGAACAAACACCAGGAGTGGGGGGGTGAATACAACAGAAGGGAGAAAGGCAGGGGTCTCCTGATGTCATAATAACTGGCATTGACAATGCATTGACTGGTTAAAAAGAAAGAAGGGGAAGAATCAGTGGAGGCATGTCAGGCACAGAGGGTATCCTACACAAAACCCAGAGAGCTTATGAGTCACTGTTATACGGGAAGGGGGATTCAGATTACGAGTGGGGACTAGAAGAGTCCTGGCAACAGGAGGGTCCCACTGAAGTTCACAGGGGTGACATTAGCTGACAAGATCATTCAGCTAATTATAGGTCTAGGATCAGAACTAAGATCCTTGGCTATTGACCAATTACTGGGGATTCCACAAACTGGTTCATAGAGAGAAGGCTACAGTGCCCATGTGGGGGAGGGCTGCTGGGAATGTCCACTCCTGGGGAGCATGAGCAATGACTTTCAGACTTAGAGGTTTGTCCTTAAACATTGATTCAAGCCATGCTAACCCATTACTCCTCTTTAGAGTGACACAGTACTGAAATAATCTCAGACAGATGCATAAACATGCTACTCTGCAGGAGCTGAGCAAGAAGAGATGCTCAGGCAACTCTTCGGACTACATTCCATACTGTTTGTAGCCTGCTAGTCCATTCATCAGGACATACCATTGACAGCCGTGATGTCTTCCTCTTGCTACATAGCAGTCTGCTCCTAATAATCTCAACCACCCAAAAGTTGAACGCTACTTCTCACCCAATGATCAAGGCACACCTATGTAGCTAGATGTGTCCCAATCCACATAATATGACAAGGAGAAGAAAAAATAAATGAAAGAAAAACACTGTTGAGGTCAGCAGTAGCATCCTGATATTCAAAAGCATATGTGTAACAGTGCCAGTCCTCACAGTCTTGATTCATCAACCAATCCTACATCCCTCTGACTGTTAATTTAGCCCATTTTCCCTAGGTATAACATCATACAGCTCCAATATGCATTTATTCCAAGATGCTCATCTTTCCACATTTTGTCATTTGAAATTTTGATGTCTAATATTAGTTGGGGGAGAGACATATTATAATCAATGGTGTGTCAGATTTTAATTGGCAGGGTTTTTTCATTCCTTGTGATACATAAAGTAATTGTGTGTCATACGATTATGGGAATCTTAGACTTAATGAAATGCAATGTTCAAAGTGGAAATGGAGAAGTATTTCACTGCTGTCTTCCATAAACTACAGACCTCTCTCTCTCCCTCTCCCTCTCCCCCACACCCCCTCTATGTATGCACCTGCAACTGTCACTCTCTGTCACTCTCTTACCCTTTCCTTATTTGACATATGACTTATCAGATGCCTCCTCTGTGACAAGCACTATGCTGGGCACCAGAGATGAAATGATGGGCCAAAACAGAAGTGGCACCTGCCCACATGCAGCTCATCATCTGCTACATCTCTCTGTACAGATAGTGATCAAGGAATACAAAAACACATGTAAAGCCCCAAGTATAGAAAAGTGCTTGAGAGGAGATGAGGAACTGAGGAACATGACCTAGGTGGGAAGACTTCCCTGGGGAAGTGAAAACGTTGCTGAGATACCATGCTGGAGAAGAAGTAAAGGTGAAGGTTGAAGGCAGAACCTTTTGTGCAGAGAGAATTTCATAGGACAAGACACTTTGGTAGTTGGAAGTCAAGCTTTGAGAAATTCATGATTCTGGAGCCCAGAGAATAAGGGGAGGTGGTACAGATGGGGGTGACTTGGGTCGGGAGACAGACTGCGGCAGGGCTCTGTCTTGATCTCATGAAAATTTGGAGGCATTGAATAGCTAAAAACCAAGGGAAAATGGTGGGAATGATAAGATGCTTAGATCAAAAACAGTATTGTAGATGCTATGAAGAATCTGTTGGAGGGTGAAGGTTGGGAGGCCCTCCTAGAAGTCCACATGGGAACTGAGAGAGACATAGAGACTCGAGGCTCCTCTTCTTCCAGGCTCAACCATGCAGACCTCAGCTCTGCAGTGCAGCCCTTTCCATCGCCTCTTCTCTACACAGAACTTGCAGTGACAGCCCGGGAGCGACACACAGAGAAAGGTCAGAATATTCAATAAGGGTCCTGCTGTAGAAGGGAGAGAACCATGAGCAAAGGCCGACAGAGAAGGGAGCCTAGGCATGCACAAGCAGAGGAAGGCAGCACAGCGCATATGTTCTGCCACTCCTAGCCCCGGGGGTGGGGGGCAGTTATGTGAGCAGCTCAGACCCTCCTCTGAACTCTCCAATGTTTCAAAGTACCTCTGGCCAGGACCTCATTAGATGCACCGGAGACCACACAACCAACTTGGGGAAGATAAAAGTTTATTTGAAGCCTGAAGAAAAAGTGCTCTTTATTTAAAGGGAACACAAAGGGTCCTTAAGAGCTTTTTTTCTCCCCCCTTGGCAGATATTGACTTACAAACCTATCTTCTTCCACTGGTTGGAATGTATTTATTTCCAGTCCTTGTATGTCTACCCTATGAATTGCAATTTGATGAAGCCATATGAACAACTAATAAAGTCTCCATATAAAAATGCTATATGTTCTTAGGAAGGGAAAACATAAAACTCCAATCCATGTTTTATTAAAATCCCCAGGTAAGCACAGTTTACAAAGCTAAACGCCAATACCTATAATTCACCCCCATGATAACGTTGGCCATAGAGTAAGTGCTATCTCTAGCCGCATTCCAGTTTGGTTGCCCTTCAGAAGTACTGAAGATCTAACTCCTAATGGCTTTTTATATAAAAACAGTCTTTGATTGACAGAATCTAATCACTAGAAGGGCAGCAAACAAAAGCTGGGCAAAGCACAGTTCCCTGTTAATTTTTTTTTTCCTTGCAACATCTATAAGCATCTGATCACACTGTTGTGCAATTATTTGCTAACTGAAGATGCTATTATTCTGTTACTGTCTTAGAAAAATAGTAACCTTTCTTGGCAAAGATAAAAATATGTGGGTTCCTTTCCCGCAGTTTATATATCTTAAATCTTAGGTCATTTTTACAGCAGCTTTCTTCTGGACTCTCCCACCATTTATCTTTCCATTCTCAGCAAGGGCTAGTTTACTTAATACAGGAAGACCTTCACATAACTTTCTGGCATTAATTATTTTAGTGGCACAAACTCCCATGTGAAATATTTGCTGCAGTGTGTCCCGCAGCCTATTAAAAAAAAATACAGTGAAAGGAAAAAAAAATAGAAGGTAAAACACTTTATTCACTATTTTACAAGAATTTTACCTAATTAATCGAGAGCTTCAAGGTGGAGCACAGTGCTTCTCCTACACAGCCTTGCCCGGGGAAGCTAATATAAACATTTTCAGACGGCATCTCCAAGAAAAGGAAGCAAGAAAGGAAGGTGGTCAGGGTTCTTACACGAGTTTCATTCTGAGAACAAGGTCTGGTTCTGCTCTTGCTAGGTGAGTTCTGGCAATGGAAGAGGATTTTGAAGCAAAGTGAGTGACATTAAAATAATACAGCCCTAAATGAAAACCGATAAGCAGTTCTGAGGAGTCAATCAGCCCATTAGGATGACAGGCAGTGAGAAGCTGCACATTTCAGGGCTGACAATGTCTTCTAGCTTCCTTCTCCCTCTCCTTCTTGTGACTACAAACAACTCTCTGTAAACTTCCATTCTGAAAAGAAGTGAAGTGGGTGAGACACAGACTGGGTCAATAGTTTAAGGGACAGCTGTGGGTTGAACTTGACATAGGGGAAACTGACAAGATCTCTGTTTCAGAATGCAACATTCCACTCTGTTCTAGAAGCCGTGGCAAGCTCCTACAAACAGACTATCGTTCTGGTCCAGCTTTGGGGCATTTCATTGTTCATTACCCCCTCCGCCAGGAATATCTGTGAAGTCAATCGGTTGAAACTGGTCAGTTTACCCTACTGGTGCACACCTACATCTTCTTTTTCAGTCCCTCCTCCTTAGCAAGTCAAAAATGAGAAGGTCATGTAACCAGAAACCCAACATGGCGCCTGATATAGAAAGCCCTCAGTAAGAGTAGGTTAGTTCATTGGTTGGCTGAATAAACAAATCAAAGAAAGACATTGGAAGGTTCTAATGGCTCAAGGGGTGACTTAGGAATTAACCAGACTTGGAGTCAAATAGTGCCCCTCATCTCATTAGTCCTATATTCCTGGACAAGTCTTTAGCTTCTGTTAACATTAGTTGTCTCATTTACAAAATGGGTATATTTGTAATTCACACTTCATAGAATTGTAAATGAAAGACTTATGCAAACAGCAAACTACTTAACCTCAGTACCTGTCAACAAACTACTTAACCTCAGTACCTAGAACACAATAGGCTGTGCAATAAATATTAACTTTCAAGGCAGTTTTGTAGAGTCTAGAGTATTTAAAATTGCCCCAGCAATTCAGAAATATCCTTAAAACAAAATCTGACAGTACGGCCCCCATTTGTTCACTAAACAGAACTCTCAGGTAATCCATTCATTTAATATTATTAAATGCTGACCATATCCCTCCTTTGAGAATATGCATTGACTACAGCAAGATTCCTGCCCTCATAGACTTACAGTGTAGTGTAGAAAACAGGTTGAAAACACACCAAGAAATCTGTAACATGTCACAAAGTAATGATGCATAATAATCCTTTATTTATTCATTTCATGGGTATTTGTTTATGACTATTTTCTACAAATCACTGAACTTATAATTTTTTTCTGATCACAGGATAATTTTGGATAAACATATACCTAAAATACCAAGAAATAAAAAGGAATAGAAAATTAGAACTTCCCACACAATTTCCTCAGAGTAGGAACTACTTCCCCCATGACATTTGCCTAAGAAATACAGTACTGTTGAAACCTGTGACTGCTGACACGTTCCAGGTTGGGGCAGGGTCTCCAAACACTAAAACGAAGCTCTTGGTTTTAGAATAACAAAGAGTTCCCAGGAGTGTTAATTTCTACTTGGCATCATACAGAATTCCAGAGAACTGCTCAGAACCATCTGTTCAACTATGATAATGAGGGGCAGTGGGTTTCTTTGGGGAATATGCCAGGATCTATGAAGCACTGATAGCAGAAGCAGGACCTTGCGGTTCTCAGAACAAATGGAAGCCATCACCATCATCCTGTTGGCTACCTGCACAACTCTCAGCTGCCACTCCTTTCTTTTTCCTGTGACTACAAAATGAGTCAACTGAATAATAACACATTTTAACTAGGATCGGCTCCCTCTTTTTAAAAAGGTCAAAAATTTCTGTCCTTTTTCTCTGGAGCTCTTGGGAAGATGCATCCAGGTAGGGACTGTACCATCCACCATCAGGACATTTGCTGTCCATATATATTAAAGGTTTGGGGCTCCTGGGTGGCTCAGTTAGTTAAGCGGCTGCCTTCTGCTCAGGGTCCTGGGATCGAGCCCCGCATTAGGCTCCCTGCTCAATGGAAAGCCTGCTTCTCCCTCTCCCTCTGCCTGCCACTCTGCCTACTTGTGCTCTCTCTTTCTGTCAAATAAATAAATAAACTCTTTTAAAAAATAAGAAACAAATTTTAAAAATAAAGTCTTAAGGAAAACCAAAGTATACCCCCCACAGGCTCATGCACACAATGTACTCACCCACTCCAGCACGTGCTGGAGACTCTCATTCAAGGAGTTTGCAGAGCTTGGCATTCCCATGCTTGAAGAGTCAACGAGGCAGTTTGAGCCCAAGAAGGAATCTGGCAGCATCCCTAGGCTTTCTAGCCTGTGGGCTCAGTCATTGGGGACCATCAAGAAGGCTGCACAGAGACTGTGCTTGTGTGCCCACGAAGTCCTGGACTTCTCCATCGAGCTGCTCTGACACAGTCACTACAAGCCTATATGGCAGCTCTAGCTCTTCCCCGCTCAAAATGGCAAGGCAGCAGAAAGAGGATAAATTTGCCACAGGCTTGTGACAGCAGCTGCACATGGAATCTGTGGCAACCTTACATCATTTGTGAACAAGTGTTGCCTCTTTGAGGACAACTGGTGTTGGGTGCAATCTGTAATTTATTCTGGAGGTTACTGGTTTATGAAGGTATGGGAAAACTGCCAACTTACCGTCTGA
>PITA01024384.1:0-26356 GCA_004023965.1 Spilogale gracilis
TCAAAAAATGGGCAAGAGACATGAAGAGGCACTTCTCCGTAGAAGATATACAAACGGCCAACAGACACATGAAAAAATGTTCAGCGTCACTAGCTATCAGGGAAATTCAAATCAAAACCACTCTAAGATACCACCTTACACCAGTCAGAATGGCCAAAATTAACAAGACAGAAAACAACAAGTGTTGGAGAGGCTGCGGCGAAATGGGAACCCTCTTACACTGTTGGTGGGAATGTAAACTGGTGCAGCCGCTTTGGAAAACAGTGTGGAGATTCCTAAAAAATTAAAGATAGAGCTACCCTATGACCCTGCAATCGCACTACTGGGTATTTACCCCAAAGATACGGATGTAGTGAAAAGAAGGGCCATATGCACCCAATGTTCATCGCAGCAATGGCCACAATCACCAAACTGTGGAAAGAGCCAAGGTGTCCATCAACAGATGAATGGATAAAGAAGATGTGGTACATATATATAATGGAATACTATTCCTCCATCAGAAAAGATGAATACCCAACTTTGTAGCAACATGGACTGGACTGGAAGAGATTATGCTGAGTGAAATAAGCCAAGAAGAGAAAGTCAAGTATCGCATGGTCTCACTTTCGGTGCATGAGAGGCAAACTGGAGGACAGTGGGAGAAGGAAAGCAAATGGGAACTAGGGTAATCTAGGGAGGGAAACGATACAACAGAGACTTTGAACACAGAAACAAACTGAGGGACTTGGAGGGAGGGGGGTGGAGGGATGGGAGAGCCTGGTGGTGGGTACTGGGGACACCTAAAGCGTGGAGCACTCGGTGTGGGGAATGGGGAATGAATCTTGAAACACTGGAAAAAAAATTTTAGTAACAATACAAAAAAAAAAAGAACTTATGGCTTCTTGGCTTTGAAACTTATTGCTCTATAGGCAAAAGTTATGTAATCACTTCTTCATTGTTGTCTCTCCTTTTAGTTGATCTATACACAATTGTGAAAACAGTCCTTATACATTCCGAGGTGTTGCAGAGCAGGCTTTTAACATGATGCAACGTCGCCATCTAGAGTAGAAGAGCATTGCTGCAGTTTCTCACCCAAAAGATCACTGCCCCAAGCTATCTAGAATTTCACTAGCCTGCAGGGAGCAAAGTGCCAGTGACCTTGTGGAGTAACATGAAAAGGCTTATCATTTTGGATACCATTTGAGCTGGAAATTCCCCCTTTCAGGAATTTACTCAAAGGAATTTATTCTCAAGCTGACATCAACGAACAATCAGAAATCATGATGGGTATTTCTGGCCTATAAATTCTAAAGTTGGTAAAATGATCTTAAATATTAACTAATAGATGCATCCAAAGATTTATAGAATTCATATCAGAGGGATGTGTGTAACAGCAAAATCCCTGAAGTAATAACAATGTCCAGCAATTGAGGTGTTGTTAAATAAATTGTAGAACACATTTCATTCACTAAAAATAATATTACAGAAAAATATTTAATGACTTAAATACATTTTCACAGAATACAGTGTGTGTATATGCAAGTGTGTGTCTATGTATAAAAACCATGTTAAAAAACACCTGATGTCCAGATGAATGTCCATATCATCCTATTCTTGGGAGTAAGGGATAGAGAAGAGGAAAAACAGAGACAGAGAGGGAAAAGTAAGAGAGAATATAACTATATACAGAGCGATTATCTCCAATTGGTGAATTAAAAGTTACTTTTATTTTATTCTTTATAATTTTCAGGTTTTCTATCATAAACATCAGTGTTATCACTGATGGGTTTTTGTTTTTCTAACAAAAGCAAAAGCACTAGTCTAACAAAGAGTTTATGAACACAAACAAGTTCATTGCAACTCTAAGCATTCATATATACCCAAAATGACACTATAGGGAGAATTCAGTCTCTGTCATCAGTGGAAACACACACACACACACACACACACACACACACACACACACACACAGAGAGAGAGAGAGAGAGAGAGAGAGAGAGAGAGAGAGCTGTACCAGAGTAGTTCTGGGTCTAGTAGTAACAAGACATAGGGAGACCCACCCTGGTTACAGCGGAGATGAGCATGGTCCCACCTGGGTGACCCTTTCAGATCCAGCAGTTGCAGGCTGTGGCAATATTTGGTAGCCAAAGGCTCCCTCCCCATAGCTACTGTCATAACTCCCACACACTACACCCAAGCACTATGCACCTGACTATGCTTTTCTGAGTTACATGGGCCTCTATTCCCCTTCCAGATCCAAGGGAAACCTTTCCCCACCCCAGCTTTCTGAAAATTTTCCACCACTTTATCCTAATTGAATATCTGGAATGGAGATATTTATTCTCCCCTATCCTTCTATGCCAGACATATTGGCCGCATACACAGGTGGAAAGGCCAACAAAGCAGGGAACCTGGGCTATCATTTGTCAAATGTTACACGCTGCCTGCAGCTGTTTCACTCATATTTCTTCTAGGAAGTGATTATTGTGTGCTTACCTCACTTTGAGATAATAAAAAGATGTTCCCAAATTCCTGACTACCCCCATCATACTTAATGAAAGAGGAAGTGTAAGAAGTCTGCATGGTAAAGAAGGAAAACCACAAAAGATACAAAAGAAATCAAAAGAAAGTCATACAGAAAACCTGCACTCACCAGACTTTTTCTGCAGAATTCCTTTTCCATACTCAGTAACAGAGAAATGAACACACTCTTACCACACTTATGCACAAGTGTGCATATTCCAATGATGCTTTTAATAGTGGTAACTTATTATGCCATCTTTCATAGAAAGATCTAGAAACAGTGTTACGGAGATGTTGTGATCTGAGTATTTTCAGATGCTACAACATAACCATTCTGAAAAATAATTTAAGAATACATATGAAGAGTCTTAAAAATATCAACTTAATTAGATAGTGATTAGTAGTGATTCCACACCTGGAAATCTATTATAAGAAAACTGGAAAAGCTTTTACATATGATATTGATGACATCACCATTTATAAGTTCAAAAAGTTAAAATAATTTAAATCTAACAAATAGGTAACATTATTGTACTTCCAACCAAATAAATATTTTATATCAAAGGATGCTTATCAAAAGTCAGTCTTCTGTCAAAAGACAGAAGAAACATTTTGTTATAATGACAAGTGAAAAGAGCAGGAAACAAATTGACACAAATTGACATGTACACCATAATCTTGACCTTGGAAAACAAACTATGTTCATTTCGATCTCTTTGTTGTTCACCTATTAATTTGTAGAAATAAATGAAAAATTGATTAAATGTATTTCCCAGCAAGACTAATATTAGTTTTCCAGTATGATCAAAGCAGTCAGCTCAATATTCTTATCTGGATGCTCAATGTGGTCAGCTGCCCTGGGTAATTTCGTTTATGTCAGGAACCCAGATAACTTAAGACTGAGCAGCTAACCAGACAGCTCTCCCAGATCTGAGCTGGGCTGCCCAATGTGAGCTGAGCAGTTGTTGCTAATTGATACAATTTCTGTTAACAGTATGATCACATTCACTGCTTATTGCTTATAGTTCATAGTTCATGCTCTCATTTCTACCTTTCTTCTAAGTGCATTATAGATATATGCTGACAATAAACTCCATTACTTATATATTCAAGCAAAAGTTACAATCATCTCATTTAAAAATACATTTTCTTTCTTCCAGGATGTGAAAAAATATAATTCACTTGGCATTTAGCCCAGATATCTGGTCTATACAAAACAAAACAAACAACAACAACAAAACCACTAGGCCACTTACTATTAAGAGAAGAAGACTGTTCTAGAATTTAGAAGAAAACAAATAAACAGGTGGTCATCTCAGTTTCCTGGTGTACAAGTGAAAGACTTATTCTTGGATATCACTTCTGAGGATGTTCTATTACCTCCTAGAAAATGGGGAAGGAATAAGCAAGTTAATAGTACACTTCACAAAGATAAATTTTTATCTGAAGGAGGGAAAAATAGCATAGGCTTCTATTATACCTAGTAGAAAAACAATTAATAATAACGACAACAGGGGAAATGCCTTAAGAGCTTAAAAGTCTCTCCTAGGGGTACCCGGGTAGCTCAGTCACTTAAGTGTCTGACTCTTGATTTTAGCCCAGGTCATGAGGAGGGGCAAGATGGTGGAGAAGTAGGAGACCCTGTTTCAACTGGTCCCGGGAAGTGAGCTAAATATCTACCAGAACACTCTGAACACTCGTGAAATCAGTCTGAGATGTAAGACTACACACTTCTAGATCTCTATGGAGGCAGAAGAGCATCAGTGGAGAGGTTAAGCCTAGTGGGAGTGCTCAGACTGATACCAGAGGAGAAACAGAAGTGGGAGGGAACCAGCAAAAGTAATCCACTGGAAAGTAATAGCCCAACAGGAAAGTGCCCTGTGCTTGGGGACCAGCATCAACTTGGAGTTTGGTTAAAAAGACTCAAACAACAACAACAACAACAACAACAACAACAACAACAAAGGGTTTTAAGGGGCAACTGGTGGAATCTGGTCGCCTGGGAACAGACCTAAGCCCACGGTCCCAGGACGGTCACAGCTGGTGCCCGCCCATGCCTGAGAGAAATCGGCAGGGACTCCAGTCTGCGGTCCCTGAACCCACAGCTTTCTGCTACCAGCACCACCGCTTGGGCTGGTTGTATCCCGCATATGCCTGAGAAAGCCCCGCTCAGGCTCCTGCAGCAGGGCCCCCCCACTGGCAGCCTTCCGCCCGACCTGCACTGTACCCAGCTGCACCGTAGCTGGGTCTGAGGGCACCTGGCATGGGCATGGGCTGCAGACAGCAGTCCCGACAGCAGCAGCCACCAGGATCAGGCTCACTGAAACCAATATCTCTTGCAGTTTTAGTGGCATAGGAATGCAAAGACAAGGAGGGGCCTCTGACAACCATTGTGGTGGCAACTGTGCAAGATGTGCACCGCCCATGTGAGGTTGCAGTGTTCGGGGGAGTTTGCAGAGTGGGGAGTCTGTGTGCTCTGGACCATCCAGAAGGAAGTAGACTGAGGCTTCTCTCTGAGAAGGAGGACTGCGTGCGGACAGTTTCCTAAGCCTCCAAAAAGCTGCAAAAAGCCAGCAAAGAACAAAAATCTCCAGAGAACAAAAGCCTGAAAAACTGGATTCCACAGAGCCCAGCCCCTTGATAGGGGTCAGGGCGACTCAGCCCAGGCAAGATGGACTGAAAAACAATGCAGCAGGCCACCCCCCACACCCCGGAAGACAAACCAAAAGAACAAGAGGACAACCACCACAGGGTCTCCATAAAATTGTAAAACCCCAACATCAGGGAAAAACAATATATTAGGCTTCCGGTACTGCCCCCAAACCAGTATATTTCATTGACACAACTTTTTCTCTCCCCTTTTTTTTTTAAATTCCTTCTCACCATTATCGTTCTTTTATTTTTTTAACCTATGTAACATTACAACAAGATATTTAATATAACATACTCCATAATAACTTTTTAATTTGAACTTTTTTCATACATATACCTGTGTTACTTTTTTTTTAATACACATATAGATATAAGCTTCAAGGTAATCCTTTTTCTCTATTCAATACTACCCCTATATATAAACCAGTTTTAATTTCCCTATATCTCTGGAAAGTTGAGTCTTTTTTTTTTTAAGATTTTTTAATTTATTTGACAGGGAGAAACACAGCCAGAGAGGGAACACAAGCATGGGGAGTGAGAGAGGGAGAAGCAGGCTTCCCGGCGAGCAGGGAGCCTGATGTGGGGCTCGATCCCGGGTCTCCGGGATCATGACCTGAGCCGAAGGCAGTCACTTAACCAACTGAGCCACCCAGGTGCCCAAAAGTTGAGTTTTTTAACAAAGATAAAGTACACCCAGGAAGAACTGAAATAACCTTCCTTGCCCACATCGAGGGTTTATAATCACCTTCCCATCTTATTCTTCTGTTAATATTTCTGTGTACTTGTTTTTGTTTTTGTACTATATAGATCTTATTCTAGGGGTTTGTTTTGGCTAAGTTTTGTTTATTATTTTTCTTTTTCTTTTACTTTTGTCGATCTTTTTGTTCATTTTTGTTTTATACCTTATAAATCTTACTTTTGGGGCCCATTTTGGCTGGGTTTTTTCTTTTGTATATTCTTTTTCTCTCTCTTTTTCCCCTTTTCTTTCTTTTTGGTGGTGACTTCCAATTGCTCTAAAACCTTCCAAGGGGCACCTTGCCTGGATCATGGTCAATATATTCAGCTATATATCTGCCTAACCACCTCTCACCAAAATGACTTGGAGGAGGGATGCCCAACAGAGGAAAAATTCAGAGACAGTGACCTCTGCCACAGAACTATTGGATATGGACATAAACAATATGTCAGAAATGGAATTAGGGTAACAATTATCCAGGCAATCCTATCCTGGCTAGGCTGGAGAAGACCATTAGGGGCAACACAGAATATCTAAGGGCAGAGGTGAGAGCTGATCTAGCAGAGGTTAAAAATGCTGTCAGTGAGATTCAATCTAATCTAAATACTCTGACAGCGAGGGTAAATGAAGTAAAAGATCAAATTAGTGATCTAAAAGATGGGTTGACAGAAAAGAATCAGGAGGAGGTTTGGAACAAACATCTTAGAAGCCATGAAAACAGAATTAAGGAAATAAATGACACCATGAAATGTTCCAATATCAAAATTAGTGGAATCCCAGAGGGGATAGAGAGAAAGAGAAGATATAGTTGAACAAGATATAGTTGGACAAATCCTGGATGAAAATTTCCCTAATCTGGGGAATGAAACAAGTGTTCCTGTCCTAGAGGCAGAGAGAACACCCTCTAAGACTGAGGCTAGAAAAACCTCCAGACACATAATTTTGAAATCCACAAATCATAAATTTAAAGAATATGGCTTAAGAGCAGCTAGGGGGAAGAGATCCCTTATGTACAGAGGCAGGACCATCAAAATAACTTCAGACCTCTCCACACAAACCAGGCAAGCCAGAAAAGGCTGGCAAGACATACTCAGAGCACTAAATGAGTAGAATATGCAGCCAATAATACTTTATCTAGCAAGGCTGACATTCAAAAATGGATGGAGAGTTAAAGACCTTCCAAGACTGGCAAGGTGTAAAAGATTACGTGATCACCAAGCTGGCACTACAAGAATTATTAAGGGGGAGTTCTATAAAAGAGGAAAGAATCCAAGAGTGACAGAGAACAGAAATTCACAGAGGCACTCTATAGAAACGAGGACTTCACAGGCAATATGATGTCAATAAAAACTTAGTTTCAATAATTACTCTCAACGTGAATGGCCTAACTACTCCCATAAAACGGCACAGGGTTGCAGACTGGATAAAACAACAGCACCCATCCATATGCTGTCTATAAGAGATGCATTTTGGCTCTGGTAATGATCTCACAGTTGCGAGATCAAGCCCCACATCAGGATCCATACTCAGTGTGGAGTCTGTTTGTCCCTCTCCCTCTCCTCCTTTCCCTGCTTGCTTGCTCTCTCACTCTCTCACTTTCTCTCCCTCTCAAACAAGTTAAATATGTTTTTAAAAAGAAGAAAACTGTTAAAAAAAAAACTCTCATAATGGGGTACCTGGGTGGCTCAGTTGGTTAAGCGACTGCCTTCGGCTCAGGTCATGATCCCGGAGACCGGGGATCGAGTCCCACATTGGGCTCCCTGCTCGGCGGGAAGCCTGCTTCTCCCTCTCTCACTCCCCCTGCTTGTGTTCCCTCTCTGGCTGTGTTTCTCTCTGTCAGATAAATAAAATATTAAAAAAAAAACCTCTCATAAATGCCTGAGTACAATCACTAAAAGCCTAAATCTAAAAACATACGAGGTAACACTGATGTTCAGAGGAGCAATCACAAATGCACACATATCCTTCTGTTGTTGTTTCTTGTATTTCTCACATGCCAGTCAGAGCTAGTTACCACAAAATCCTAAGAGCATAGAGTCTAGTCAGTAAGTTGGTCCCAGACAGCCTAAACAGCACCCCCATCACTGCTGGGGTGTCAGTGGTATGGAGATTCACAATATCTCAGATCTGGCATTTTATGCCACAAAACACCACACCTTTGGGGACATTTAGAATCTTTCCACTTATCTACAAGATATTTCTATTTCAATATCTCTCCTTTCATGTCAAACTCACAGGCTCAAGATATCCTAGGATGGGAGGAAACCCTGAGAGCATTCCACCCTTTTCACAAGGTGGAGGATGGGGAGAGAGAACGTGGCAAGGCAGTGATACTTACAAATGTGGCAGGAGTAGGGGTGCCTCAGGGGCACTTGGCTTCCTCAAAAGTCAAGATCCCGCATAAATCCACCCAGCCAGTCTCACCTGGGACATGTGAACTGCTAAGCAGGAGAGCTGAGCACACAGACCCAGAGGGTCATCATCTAAGATACATAATGCATTTTCATTTTTATTTATAACTAATTTTATATTTTGAGGGAATTTCTCTTTCAGTAAAATTCCTATATACGATCCAACCACAGCAAGGGCTCTTCTTTGGAACTCAGCCTATTACTTTTGTCTTCCCAGCCTCCCCTCTTCTGGGTAACAGAAGCTTCTCTTCATTTAAAAACAAATGCAGCTCCCCCACCTTCGTCTTTATTGCCCTTCCAAACTATACCCAACTCACTTAAAATCTACCCTCATTCTGGTCTTGTAGCAATTTTAGAGCCATTACAGATTCTTGTTTCTTGAAATCTAGCCAATTACTTACCCAGTGGTTGCTTCCTCTACAAAGCACCCCTCCTGGCCTTGAGCCTTTCCCTCCCTTCCCTTTAGGATCCAACTCTGGGATTGCTAAGAATGCCCTGTTTCCCTCACCAACATTTTTCTTCATCCCAATACATATTGCAGATTACTGTCAGAAAATGATTTCATTCTGTTCATCTCAAGAAGCTACAGTGACTTTCTGCCATCTGCCACAGCAAAGCATAAACTCATCTCTCTGTTGCCTTTAAGCACCTCAAAAAAAGAGAAAAAAATCTGTCCAAGTTTATTTCCTCTGGCTCCTTGCAACAATGAACTTTTCATGCTCCTGAACTCACTCTGCTCTTTGTCAACCAGTATGCACACAACTCCCCCTCTTGTTGAAACCATCTCCTACCCCATCTCACAGCGCTTTTTCCCTCATATCACAAGACCCAAGTCAAAAGTCACCTCCAAAACAGGTAGTCATTGAACTTCCACAAAGCACTAAAATTGTAATGCTCTTTACATAGAACTGAACATATCCATCTTCCCACACTGGATTGTGAGACCCTCAAGGACTGCATCTCCATAGTTCCCCTATCTACCCCACAGGAGTAACTTAATAATAGTAATAATAATAATGCACATTATTAATTAATATTTATGTAGAACTCTCTATTTCCTTAGAATACACATAAGAAAACCAAATGGGGCACCTGGGTGGCTCAGTGGGCTAAAGCCTCTGCCTTTGGCTCAGATCATGATCTCAGGGTCCTGGGATTGAGCCCCACATCAGGCCCTCTGTTCAGCAGGGAGCCTGCTTTTCCCTCTCTCTCTGCCTGCTTCTCTGCCTACTTGTGATCTATCTCTCTGTCAAATAAATAAATAAAATCTTTTTAAAAAAAGAACAATGAAGAAACAAGTCCTAGTCCCTAATACCAATCTTTCCATGGCTCAGTTCCTGCTCTGACTGGTCTATCTCTTATTATTTCCAAACCCTGATCTAGGGTCCTGAATTCTGACACCTCGTCTCCTATTTGTGGAGTAACTCTGTCATGTGAGCTAAAATCCCAGACTCTGTACTCACCTTTCCAGTCTGGGGCTTCCTAAAAGTGCTTGTCCTTCTCTGTGCTGACATGTATTGGTCATTCATTGCCTCTACCCCTGTTTTGTTTCATTTTCTTTTCTTTTTAGCTACCATTTATTGTATATTGTGCTATTTCTTTCATATGACTTATTGAATGAAGTTTCTTTTGTAAAACACCTTTATGATATATATGTGTACATACATATATATACCTATTGAATATAAATACATAATATATAAACATATATATTTGCTTATTTATAGTCATATATTAGATGTTATCACTCTCACAACCTGTGGCATCCTATTATTTATTATTATGTTTTTAAAATAATATTCAATGTCTGCTTCAGTAAATATTTTCTCATGCTCCCTCTTTTCAAAATTTAATTATCATCTCCACATTTTTATTCAATCATAAGTATATAAAGACCATATTGCTAAAAGTTTTTTAAAAGTACGTTTTGGGTTCTGGTTCAAGGTGCAACTTAAGAGGATCCTAAAATTACAGAGAGGGAGGAGTGTAGCAGGATGGGGTAACTGGATGATGGGCATTAAGGAGGGCACATGATGTGATAAGCACTAGGTGTTCATTGAGCATTATATCAAAAACTAATGATGCACAATATGTTGGCTAATTAAATTTAAATTTAAAAAAAGAGAATCCTAAATTCACCTCCTCCAATGAACACATGATAGCAACAGCTATATGTGGAATATCTTCCCCCGAAAAAAAAAAAAAAAAAACACCTAGAAACTGGTAAGTGGCTCCCAGGCATCACATCAGATGAAAGATAGACGGAAGTGGGTAGGAGCAACCGGGACACAATCTCGTCATAAATCTCACAACTAGTGCAGCAAACTTACAGTCAGAAAGAAACTCAAAACCCAGGGCTTCTCCCTGAGGAACTAATAGTTTGAACCCCAATTGTTAAGACCGGTACCTGAGAGATGAGCCCCAGAAACATCTCGCTTTGAAAACCAACGGGCTCCAGTCCCCAGACCCACAGGACATATAAGGTTCTGAGAAAAAGTTCTTACCCGGCTCAGGCTGGGACTCACCTTCCCCAGGGCCCAGGGTAAAGGCAACAGTCCATGGAGGCATGACTTGATGTGGGACGGGCTCATTTGTTCATCTTGGAGCCTTAGCCTGAGAGGCAGACATCAGGTCTCATGCACATTTCGGGGCCGGTTGTGGAGCTCCGAGGGAGCGGACACCAGGGGTGCCTGGGTGGCTCAGTAGCTTAAGCGAGCTATTCTTGGTTTTGGCTCAGGTCATGATCTTGGGGTCCTGAGACTGAGCCTTGCTGGATTCCACACTCTGCATGCAGTCTGCAGGGATCCCTGCTCTCCCGCTGCCCCTCCCCTCCATAAATTAATCTTTTAAAGAAAGGAAAAGAAAGGTGACTGGCAGACAGCATCGTTCGCTCTCTCTCTTCAGCTGCTGAGAACCATTTTTTTTCTTTTTAACTCTAGGCTTTCTCCCCCATCTCCTGGCACGCACCATCTCCACACTCACCCCCTCCCCGCTCCCCTCCCCTTCCCCTCCCTTCCCTCTCTCCCTTCCCCTCCCCCGCCACGCAGCACTAGCCACCTGGAGTGGAACTTTTGCACATGCGTGGTACTCTGGCTTTTATGTCCCGTGCGGTTTTTGTGGCTGCCGGGTAGACACCTCTACATCACTGACTGTGGTGGGGCTTACACTCGCGTGTCCCATAAGACTGTAACCAATGGAGAGTCTTTAAACAGTGACCACCGCCAGGACTTAACTGCAAAAGAGGCCTATTTGCTTACCATCACACCTGCAGCCACAGGGGCAGCCTTTTAATGATATGCACTTCTAGGCTGATGGTCCTCCTTTCCAGAACCGCAGCAGGCAGGTGCTATCTTCACGTGCTCCCTCTACCTCACTCCAGAGTGACAGTATCTCTCAGAGGAAGCTTATACAGTCATCGGGAGCCCTGGTGTTTTGAGGGCCACCCAGGGAACACCTCTAGATCTCCTGCTACTGGTGGCCAGATGGGCTTACACTTGCCATCTCACAGGACTACATATATTTCACTGTATATATTTGCATATTTTAAAAGCTGCTGCCTGTGAGTCTAGATTCTAATTAGCCTGAATCTAGATGCTGAGATCCTCCTCTTTGGGATGGTGACAGATCTTGGCATATTCTCAGCTACTAGGAGCCATTAAAAATAAAATAGGAGGGCGCCTGGGTGGCTCAGTGAATTAAGCATCTTGCTATATGTAATGCTATATGTCACATATGCCTTAATTTAAAAGAAAAAAAATTGCCTGAAACTAAATCAGTTTTCTGAAGTTCAGGCTACTGACTGGATATAGGGAATATTTTGTCTCTATTCATGCTAAGACAATCTTCTCTGCGGTAATACACAGCAAAAAGAAGGTGTGGTACTGTGTCACAGCAGGTATGAAGCTTACAGAATAAGCATTAGTAATTGTTACTAAGTGCAGTGTACTTACAGTCTCCAATAACCTTGCAAATGTGAATGAAAATAATTTCTTCCGGACACCTGGGTGGCTTAGTCCTTTAGCATCTGCCTTCGGCTCAGGTCATGATCCCAGGGTCCTGAGACTGAGCCCTGCATGGGCTCCCAACTAGGCAGGAACCCTGCTTCTCCCTCTCTCACTCCCCTTGCTTATGTTCCCTCTCTAGCTGTGTTTCTCTCTGTCAAATAAATTAAAAAAGAAAATAATTTTTGCCTTTGAGTCTGAATAAAAGTTTGTAAAAAAAAACTCCAAAAAATTAAAAAGTAGGTTTTTATTAAAATTATATTAAAAATAAATAAAAATAAAATTATATTAAGCATATAAATTAATTTGGGAAAAACTCATGTTTTTAGTATTCATGAACCCTCATTCAAAAATGTGACTTAGCTCTCTCACATGTCCTGTTTATATATGATAACTCCATTACATAAGATACACTCAGTAACTTGTACTATCTTAGATATATGTGCTTTATTGCTATTCTGAACTGTATCTTTATTCCATTGTTGTTGGATTTTTCCTAGTAGGTAGTTAATAGTTAATATGAAAACTATTTTCTTCTCTTTATTTTTTAACAGGCACTTAATTACTTTTTTATTACTATTAACAGTTTGTATTATGTCCAAAAAAATACCACTTAAAGAAATAATGTCTATTTTTTCCTGTACTTATACCTAGAAAATCTAAGGCAGCATTAAGTAAAAGTAATCAATAGTAGACATTCTTAGCTCACTCCTGATCATAGTGAAAATGCTTCTGATATTTCACTAAGTACATGTGTAGACTTTTGCTAGAATAATACTCATCATCATCTTCTAAAAAATTATTCTATCAGAAGCTTAAAATATTCCATTTTCTTCATTTGATATGTTAATGTAATACAGTGTAATCAAAACATTCTTATATCCCCAAAGTAAAAATGAGTTGTTCTTGTGACAGTATTCTCTTAATTTACTTCTGAATTTGGCATTTTGTTCTGTTTTTCCTTTCTGTTACATTTGACTGGTTTTCTTATCATGGTTTTCATAGATTCAAAAGTGAACTGGAGAGTTTTTTCATTTCTTTCTATGTTTTATGACAGTTGATATAATATCTTCAAAGTTTGAAATAATACAAACTGGGAAGAGCACATCCAGACCCCCAGCTTTTTGGTTCGTGTCAATTATTTGTAGTCAATTATTTGTAGGGTTTTTTAAAATATTTATTTCTTCTATTTATCAACTTTACCTTGATTTTTACTATTTACAATTTCTCAGAAAAGTTTCTACTTTAATTAAATTTTCATATTTATGGTCATACATAGCTCTTTCTTCTAATTTTAAAAATCACCATTTTATGGTGTCATTCTTTTTAATTTCTTTTTGTCTATTTTTCGGGATCCAACTTGGTAATACTGTTTCTATTTTATGCTTTTGTTTTTCTAGAGATAACTCTTGAATTTACTTAACAATGCTGCAAATGTTTCTGTTTTATAATTCATTAACTTCTGTATTCATATTTGTTACCGTTCCGCTTTTTTTGTTTGTTTTGCTATAAAAAGAATGACTGTATATCTTTCTCCAAGCACATACCCCATCATAACACATAATTTTATATATACAATGAAATATGTAGTATATATTATGCATATCTATGAAATATATACTATGTATATTTTATATTAATAAAGGTATATGTATATAGGTACATAAATATATACATATAAAGATAAATACATATATATATACATATATAGTGTGTGTGTCTTCTTTATTTTCCAAATAATCTATACTTTTCCCACATATAATCATTTGCCTTTATTATGTCAAGTTCACATTCGTTATTTCAGCCATAATGTGCTATGCTTTCAGATTTTGTTTTCTTATTTATTTTATAATGTATTTTTCCTAAATGGAGTGTATTTCCTTCACTTTTATCTCTATCAGTGTAAGATTCCATGCCACTATATACTTGGTATAAATATGGAAGAAAAAAAACTCATTATAAATAGAAAAACAAAATTTCTAATGAAGTCTTCAACAAATCAGATTCAAAAAAATAAAAGAATAGTATATTACTACCAAATAGCATTTATCCTAGGAATGATATGAATTGTTTATCATTAAGAAATCAATTAAATAAAAAGTTATAAACAATCAAAGCATCTTGACAACCAAAAAAATAATTAAATAAAATTCCACATACGTCCAATAAAAGCCTTCAATAAGCTAACAATGGAATAAACCTGAATTTAATAAAGGCCTTTAACAAGAAATTTACAAAACCTTATACTTTGTTCTGGAATATGAAAGTTATCTCCACTAAGTCAGCAAAAAGATAAGGATGCCCATTAGTGCTATTATTAGTCAACATTACAATGCAGGTCCAAGGAAGAATCAATAAATATAAGTTAAAATGATCAGGGGTGCCTGGGTGGCTCAGTTGGTTAAGCAACTGCCTTCGGCTCAGGTCATGATCCTGGAGACCCGGGATCGGGATCCCTGCTCGGTGGGAAACCTGCTTCTCCCTCTCTCACTCCCCCTCCTTGTGTTCCCTCTCTGGTTGTGTTTCTCTCCGTCAAATAAATAAAATCTTTAAAATAAAAAAAAAAGTTAAAAGTGATCAGAATAAAAGCAATGAAACTGCCATCTCTGAAGATAATCTTATACTGTGGTAAGCCAGATAAATGAAATGGAAAACTTTTAGAATCAGTGAAATAGTCAGGTAAGATCAACAACAAAAATGAACAGATTTCCTTTAACCCAGCAATGATGGATTAGAAAATTCAGGGTTTGTTTTTTTTTTTAAAGATTTCATTTATTTATTTGACAGAGAGAGAGATCACAAATAGGCAGAGAGGCAGGCAGAGAAAAAGGAGGAAGGAGGCTCCCTGCTGAGCCGAGAGCGAGAGCCCGATGTGGGACTCAATCCCAGGACCCTGAGATCATAACCTGAGCCGAATGCAGAGGTTTCACCCTCTGAGCCACCCAGGCACCCAGCAAATTTAGTTTTTTAAAGTAGATTCAATTCACTATAGCAACAAAGCCCATGAGCTAATTAGAAATAATGCTAACATAAATGTGCAAAACCTTAGAAAAATAAACTGTAAAACCCCACTAGAGAATATAAAAGAAAACTTGAATAAACAGAAATGCATAGTGTTTCTTCATTTGCAAATGGTCCCCTGTGCATAGAGGACAGGGAGAAACTAAACAAAGAGGCAGACCACTCCACGTTAGTAGGTGGCAGATCTCAAAAGTAAGGGAACTTATATATGAGGCTTGTCTAAGGCAGCCATGAGACCAATAAATCTCCACACCCACCTGCCAGAATCCTCAAAGAGGAGATCTTAACTAGGTTCAACCATCAGTCAGTCCAGATGGTCTCAACAGCGCCTCACTCTCGCAAAGTTTTGTCCTTGAAACAACTCCTAGTGTTGGAATGGTGGGTGGAACGCACATTCCAAGGAGGGATGGGAGTAGGAGTCTCTAATGGCTGAGGTCCAGCCTGAGGGTCAGCTGGTGGTCACATCCTCCCGAAGACCTCCTCCAACAGTGTCCCTGTACAGAAAGATTCACTATTATAAAAGGATAACTTCTCGGGGCGCCTAAGTAGCTCAGTTGGTTAAGCCACTGCCTTTGGCTCAGGTCATGATCCCGGAGACCCGGGATGGAGCCCCGCATCGGACTCCCTGCTTGGTGGGAAGCCTGCTTCTCCCTCTCTCACTCCCCCTGCTTGTGTTCCCGCTCTAGCTGTGTTTCTCTCTGTCAAATAAATAAAATCTTTGAAAAAAAAAAAGGATAACTTCTCCCAATTAGTCAACACTTATCACTGAACCTAACAGCTGATTCCCAAGTATATGAGCACAAATAGATATAGAATGTTTTTTAAAATGTGAAAAATAACAAATGGTGAATTACCCTGCAGAATATCTAAATTTCCTTTAAAGCTATGATAAAATAGTAGAACAATGGCACAAGAATAGGGAAGCCCATCAGTGAGACAGAAGAGGTTTCAGGAATACACCCTGTATATATGGTAATTCAATTCAAGGTAAATTTTATATTTCAAACAATAGAATTAGACTGCCTTCAGCAACTTCTCATGAAAATGCAGAGGAAGCAAAGAAAAGGAAACTCACCACCACTACACACCCTACTCCCAACAATTAGAACAGCCAGATTTTTGGTAGTTAATTCTGCATAGCTCAACTTTAAGGCAGAAAAAGAACATCTTCCAGGGCCAAAAATAAAGAACTTTATTGAGCGGGAGTTGAAGCTGTGTGACTCAGAGAAATAATTGGATTTGACGCATACTTAGGAATTTATATTTTAATATCTGTATCTGCTTTATGTTAAGAACCAGGAAAGGGTGGTCCCATCGGGAAAATACTGCTGCCACCACAAGATTGCAACACCAAAGCCTCAAGTTTATTGGTGAAAACAGTAGACTTAGCAGCCCTTCCACCTATAACATTTCACCACTGGCAAGGAAGATGGGCCAGAAACTAGGCCTATGGACACTACTGGCAGTGAAATCATTGATACTATTCAAGGAGACAAAGACTCCCTGCTGAGCAAGGAGCCTGACATAGGGCTGGATCCCAGGTCCCTGAGACCATAACCTGAGCCAAAGGCAGACATTTAACCAACTGAACCACCCAGGTGCCCCATCACTGATACTATTCTTGGGTGGATTAAAAGCTATCTAATTAGGGTACAGGTCTACAAAGCTTATTGGTTTTCCAGTAGAAGTGATAGATCTAGTTCCAGTAATGGTATTGATAATGATGAAAAGTCAAAGCAGGAATTTTCTATTTGTTGGTCCCTGAGGTTCCCATAGATGGAATCAAGCCTTATAGCTCCATCATTATCACCACTTTAGAGTGCTCTAATTGTGCTGCTGTAGTTGACCACAAGGGTATCTATGAGATCAATTGAAACCTCAGTACTGAGAGTCCACATGACACTGTTCTCACCACATGAATGGATGAAAGCCTTGTAAGCACTCCTCAAGCTCCTTTGTTTCCTTTCTTCCAAAGGTGCTGTCTTCTTAAAGCTTATTCACTTCGTATGATCTCTTTCTGGACTCCTTTAAAATGACATGCCATGGGTATGGCATCTAAGCTTCCTGAGTACTGACAGCATGATGAATCCTGGAAACATGGGTGAACTTAGCCAATGGGAAACAGGGAATGGGAGGAAGTTGGGCAGATAAATCCCCGCTCCTTTCTTCGTTAATGAATTGTCCAAGACTTAGCTTCTCTTTTCCTTTCAGACAATACCTGTGTGTTGAGTAAACACTCCTACTCCATGACCTGCCAAGTCTCCTCTTACTCTTTGTGAAGCTATAACCAGTTTCACTTTGCTTTTTTCCCTGCCTCATTTCACTTTTTCCTCAGTCTCATGATCCTTGGTTTGTGTTTCCTAAATAAACAGTATTGTCAATCCTAACTCAGCCTCTCCTTTTTTAGAAGGCCCAGACTAATTAGCAAAATTTTGTATTCTTTCACTTAATTCCACAAATTTTGATACTGCCCTGAATATTGGACTGACAGTTCCAAATCGATCCCCATACCCACTTCCCTCTGACCAGATATGCCACCATGACAACTCCTGGGCAATTATATCATAAATGGACTATAGCAGAGTACACTAACAGAGAGATGTTCATTCTGTCGGTTAAATGTCACCCTCTTCATGGTAAACATTCTTTCTGCTGTGCTGGATTATCTGACTCTCAATAATGTCCATGCTGCCTTTGCCACATCAAGACCAACTGAAGCATGCATGAATATAGGTTGGTGCCCCATTAGTTTTAAAGTCATCCTCAATTACCAACCTGCCATTATCATTGTCTATGGAGATCTAGTCAAAATTACTGGGAGCTGTGGGCATACTGAGCAGTGTCACACCTGTGGTTAAGGATTTGCCTGAATCACCCTAGACCGTTGTATACGAAACACACCATTTCTCACTACTAAGACTCAGAAAATCTTGTGTGCTTGACTCTTGGAACTCTGAAACTACCACTTGAGTAAGCCAGGTGTAGCCTGCTAAATGAGGAAATGCGTGTGGCTCCCTCACCACGGTTGTCTCACCTGATAGCCAGCCAATCATTAGACCTGTGTGAGGCTATCCCAGCCCTCTGCCAACTCATTAGCTGACTGCAAATGCATTAGGAGGCTAACCAAAACCTACAGAACTACCCAGCTGAACTGTAAACTTATAAGCAATAAAAATGTTTGAGACTTTAAGGCACCAAATTTTAGGGTGATTTATCAGGCATCAGTCACTAACTGATACAAAATATAGTTTATATTCTAAGACTTTACATACCTTGAGATATGTTTATACCTCTCTATTACTTACCATCAACCTAATTCACATTTAAAATTCTTGACTTAACAAAAATAAATAAAATAAAATTTTTTACTTATGGAGTTATTTTCTAAGTACTCCTATACATTGCTTTACTATCCTCTAGTATTATACTTTGCTGATTTGTAGTCCTTTGTATGTCTTTATGTTTCATGTCCAAATACTTATGATATTTTTATTCATCTTTATACTGAAACATATATCCATGATTTAGAATTTTGTCAACTTTTCTTCAAACATAATAAGCCCTTTAAATCTGTATGCTGAAGAAGTATTTTTTTTCAGTGACACCTTTACTATCACTTCTGTTTCAACTGTTTCTTCCTTATTTAAATATCTACAACTTAAATTCTTTCGCTTTATCGTATGTCCTCTATAAACAGTCTTTTTCACAATATTTCAAACTCTTTGATTTTAAAGTTATTACTATTCCCATTACTGATTTTGTATCAACATTCTGCTCTTTTCCAATATTGATTTTAGTCTTCTCTTCATTTTTTTTAAGATTTTATTTATTTATTTGACAGAGAGAAATACAGCCAGAGAGGGAACACAAGCAAGGGGAGTGAGAGAGGGAGAAGCAGGCTTCCCGCCCAGCAGGGAGCCTGAGGTGGGGCTCGATCCCGGGTCTCCGGGATCATGACCTGAGCGGAAGGCAGTTGCTTAACCAACTGAGCCACCCAGGCGCCCCAGTCTTCTCTTCATTTTTAATTGTTATGTAATCTTTTCTCCTCCCATCCAGTTCCATCTTCACCTCTATTGACTTGTAAGTTCATCTGATCTTTTCTTTATAACTCATTCTTTTTATATCTTTCTATTCCTGTTTTATAGATGCCACATTTTTTAAAGATGCATTTATTTATTTGACAGAGAGAGGAAAAGAGAGTGAGCCATGGTGGGGAGGGGCAGAGAGAGAGGGAGAGAGAATTTCAAGCAGACTTCATGCTGAGCCTGGAGCCTAACGTAGGACTCTATCTCACGACATTGAGGTGAAATCAAGAGCCAGATGCTTAACCGACTGAGCCACTCAAGCACCCCAGATGTCACATCTTTACATATGTTATTGCAGACACTATTTTTTTCTAAACTTTTTTCTAATCATTTAAATCATTTAAAGATATTTCTATTCCTCTGAGTTATAATAGTCACATAACACTACTTTTATTCTGAAACAGTTTTGCATATTGAGCAACATCCCAACTGTCATTGAGGTCTGTTCTTGTTTTTCAGTTTACTCCTCATAGAATGCAGAAAGATACATCTAGACGCAGTGTTTGCCAATACATTGGGATTGTGATTTAGCTTTAGTACAGCTTATTATAATTGGAAGACATATTGTTATACACAACACTTAACTCAGTTTCCAGGAGTTCTAGATATTCTTCAATTATGGCTCTTTGGGATTTCAGTGAAACCATTAATCACTTTCTATTAAGGCTACTTGATTCTTTGATATTGTGAGCCATCCGAGTATTAGGGTCATTCTTGTTTTTGCCCCCCCCATAAAGTCTTTTTATATATTGGGACTATATCTCCAATAATACAAAGCAAAAATCTGTTGCCTCCCTATACCCAACTGCTCATTTCTTGCCTTGTTGTTCTCTGGAAGTCTCAACATACAAATTAATGTGTAAAAACAAGTACTAATGTGGCAGGTGGACATAGAAGGAGAGAGCAACATACTCAAGAGTATAACCACCCTAGTTAGAAGGGCAGACAGTAAGACAGGGATGATGATGGGTTTGGTTAAGTTCCAGGTAGCAAAATAGATGTCGATAGTCCCTTCTGCTCCATTTTTCTTACATAATAGAGAAATTCCCAGAAGCTGGAAACAGATATGCCATAGCTTACTTCTAAGGGTATTTTCAGTTCTTGGTCTTTGCGTGTATAGTGGTGAGGTGGGGCAGAGAGGGGCATTGTAGGGAGATGGGGGAGTAACTGGGCCTTTTGAGTGGACATTGTGGGGCAAAGGACTAAGTCAAGGAATTCTTGACATGTACATTTCAACCCAGAAATTTCTACCCTACCATGTTTTCTCAAAATTCAGTTTTATTATTTATATAGGCTTATATAAGTCTGTCAAGTAATTTTTAAGATTACCATTATCTAAAAACTCTTGAAGTTGACAGTTACTTGATATGCCCCAAAGAAAAATGCAGAGAAATTCAACCTCAACTAAGATGAAGAAAGATTTAACATTTTATTTTTTTATTAAAATATTTTAAAAGATTTATTTATTTCAGAGAGGGAGGGGACGAGGACACACATGTGCAGGGGGAAAGGCAGAGGGAGAGGCAGTGAGAATCTTAAGCAGACTCCTCCCTGAGCACAGAGCCCCACATGAGGCTTGATCTCACAACTCTGAGATGGCCTGAACCTAAACCAAGAGTCAGACATGCAACTGACTGTGCCACATAGGTGCCCCCCATTTTTAACATTTTTGAAAACGATTTTATTTTTTAAGTAATCTCTATACCCATCATGGGGCTCAAACTCATAACCTCAAAATCAAGAGTCACTTGCTCCACCAACCAAACCAGCATTTAGTATTTTAAATACACATAAATACTATGAGTGTATATTGAAATTACTGAAACTGCTCTATGAATAATGTTAATTGCTGCTAGCAAAACATTTTTGTTTTATTTGGACTTGCAAATCAGCAGAAACCCAAGTCCGTTAAAAATTAGTATAATAATATAGTGTTTCTGAAATATTATCAGATGTATTTTTTTATTTTCAGAAATTCTTGCTCCAAACACGGAGGCTGAGGAATCCAGTGTTTCAGAAAAAAGATGGGTACAGCCAAGAATAATGAAGGAATTGTCCAACATTGACTTTCAAAGCAAACCTTCTAAAAAAGCACAAGTAGAAACAGTACTCCTCTGTTGCCAGAATCAGTCATGGAGGAAGAGGGGCTCTCTAAATCCAACTGTGCCCCTCTAAATATACTGAATTAGACCTGGCTGATGCTTTTTCCCAGTTGCCTAAACTAGTTGGATTTCTGTCATGTGAGAGAAAATAATCCTTACCAATATATTGCCTTTTTTAAAAAAATGTTCTAAACACTAACCTGAAAAGAGTCTAATTGTAAGGTCAGTGAACTGAGTCCTGGGTTTGAAACTCAGATCCCTAAATTGTGTATTTACTTACAACTGACTTTCAATGTAAGATTGAGCAATCCATCATTTTGCTACTTCTAATTTAATGAATTGACCTAAAACCCTTTCCTTTGAAGTCTTTCCTAGCTCTAGATAAAAGCACAGTCTTAATCTTAATACTTCTATCAATATAATTTTTTGAAACACACTCAAAAATTAGCATGTAACACGCTCACCTCCTGTGTTCATTTGATCATGGCATAATATGTCTCTTATTTTCCTTCTTGAAGATTTGTTCTGACCACATGGGCACCAGCTGTTCTCCATAGTGATGCCCACAGAGATTAGGAATTGGATCTGTTCATCTTGTCCTGAGAGCTGCTTCTCTGGCAAAGCATGAACTGTCATTGTGTTCCATTTTAGCATCCACATTTGTTGAGTGGGTCTTCACTTGCATGTTAGTTTTCATTTGTAATATTCATTCACTTTGATTGCAAGTTTAGTGAATAGGTGTTATGTCCTTTCGTTCCAAGGACCTGCTTTCCCTCTCATGCCCATGGTTAAGTATAGGCCTCACTGGGGGTCAATGAAATGCTCTGCAAAGGAAATTCATATACAGGTGAATACTTATTTATTTATTCATTCAAGAAACATTTATTTAATTCCTGAGGATAAAGAAAAAAACAAAAGACAGTTTTTCTCTTGTGTACTTCAAAGTATAGAGGAGAAAGACAAGCATCATTGATAATAACAAAGAGTAACGTGGCTGTAAAATAAAACTTAATATTGAAGCTTAATCCTTAATTTTTTAGCATTCATTAATGATAATGTTAATGGCAAAACAGATGACTATAATTTTGAAAAATATTCATATCTGGTAAGGAGTTGAAATTTCTGGTTTCAAATCCCATTTCAATCCTGCATCACTTAACTTCTTGAGTTCTGTTCTCTCTATAAAAACCAAGCAAGATGGCCTTCAGCATTCTATCTGGCCACCACAGGCTGCAAATTTGTGATTCTCAAGGCTGTAGAAAAAAATTCTCCTACTAGTTTAAATTGTAATCTGTCAATAATGTACTTTTAAACACAGGGCTTTGAATGTTGGATAATTCCTTCTGACTCACTGCCAACTTGCCTGCCTGTGTTTATTTCCTCTCAAGTTGCACTATCGGAGTGGAAATTAAAAATCGGACACATTATTGGTGATCATAGTAAATTCCTGTGAATCAGACCAATAGCCATCTGGCTCTTGAGTATGTTTGGAAACACTGCCACGCTTGGGGAAGGGCCCTTGTTCAGGCTTCTGGCTATAGGTACTGAGCCAGATTCTGTTTTTGATTGGAATCCTTTGTTGCGAGGAGGCTTTGTGCTTGGAGAGCCTGCTGTGAGGTTATGGATGTCACTTCGCTCACAGGAACATGGCCTATGAAAATCCGCAGGGGGAGTATAGCAGCCATGCTTTAATTTTTGTTCCCCAGCATCAGTGACTCTTGACTCATTTGTGGTGTGGATGTGTACATTTCTTAGATTTCTTCAGCACGTCTACGGGGGCAAGAAGGCCTGCTCTTATTTGAACACCCCCTTCCCCTACACAAAATTAATATATACACACCAACATAGAACAAAGCATTGATCATAGAGAAGAAATATTTCCTGCTTTGAGAACTATCATTAGAAGCATCAGAATTATTCATTTGGAACGATTTATGCTAAACCATTTTGGAAGAAGTAGTGAACCCAGGATAACAGGAAAACTAAAGATTTCTTATTATTTCTGAATTAGTAATAGATTTACTTGATTATGTTAATGAATTGGCATTTTTGTCTTGCATTTTACATAGCTAAAATTTCTTGAGCAAACACATTAAGTCTGGAATGATTCACGTAATAAACCTCAGAGCTATGTGAAATCATTTCTCCTACTCTAGATATAAGAAAACCAAAGTTGAGAGGTGCCTGGGTGGCTCGGTTGGTTGTGTCCAACTCTTGGTTTAGGCTCAGGTCATGATCTCAGGGTCATGAGATTGAGCCCAACGGGCACCACACTCAACGGGGAGTCTCCTTAAGATTCTTTCCTCTGGCGGCGCCTGGGTGGCTCAGTTGGTTGAGCGACTGCCTTCGGCTCAGGTCATGATCCTGGAGACCCGGGATTGAGCCCCACATCAGGCTCCCTGCTCAGCAGGAAGCCTGCTTCCCCCTCTCTCACTCCCCTTGCTTGTGTTCCCTCTCTGGCTGTTTCTCTGTCAAATAAATAAAATCTTTAAAAAAAAAAAAGATTCTTTTCCTCTGCCTCTATCCCAACTCATGCTTGCTCACACACACTCTTTCTCTCTCCTTTGCAAACAAACAAACAAACAAACAAACAAATGTATCTTTAAAAAAATAAAGAAAAGAAAGGCAAAATTGAAAGAAGCTTGGAGGGGAACTTTCTCAAAGCTCTGCAGCTGTAAGTACTCAAACTAAGACTTGGTCTTGGGTCTGTCTGACTCTGAAAAATATTTTCTAAGAACCTTCGTACACTGGGGGGGTCAAGATGGCGGAAGGCCAGGTGACCACATTTCGGGGAGCTCCCTGAAGAGAGCTGAATTCTAGCAAAAAAAAAACACTACAAGACCACCGGGAACACCCATGAAATCAGCCTGAAATGTGATATTTCCCACTTCTGGACCACCACGAGAGACAAGGAACATCGGCAAAAAGGTAGAAACAAATAAGAGGGTCTGGAGGCTTGCCCCCAGAGACAGGGGAGTGGGGGAGGAAGCCCGCAGAGCTGAACCATTGAAAACAAATACCCCAAAGCGAAAGTGCTCTGTGAGTGAGGAATAACAGCAGATTACGGCCTGAATCGGGGCTAGACAGAAACGGGGGCACAGCGGAGTCCGGGGCAAGGCAAGGAGACTTTTTAAAAACTTTTTTTTCTTGTCCCACTACCCGGGCCGGTGCACGCGCCCACCTGGCGCCGCACCCCCCCCCCTCCGCCGGAGCCGCCGGAGCCGCCGCAGCTGCTGCGAAAGCGGCGAGCGTGGATTCTTACGCTGCTGCCCTTCTCTCCCGTTTCTCTCCACACCGTGGGCCGCACAGACCCCCCCAGGGAAGGCGTTTTTACAGACTTGCGTGGGACCGAAGAGGCCGCGCATCCCAGGGCGCAAAGTCGCTCGAACCAAAAGGAGTTGTGGCTTTGAGGTGCAGAGGTGAAACAATAAGCGGGGCAGGGCGCGGCTGCGACAGACTGCCAACCGGGAGGCTGGAAAGGAGCCCCTCTCTGTGTAGAGGCTCGCTCTGGGAGGGAGGTCTGGGCGCAGACATCTTGCTCCGACTGAAACGGAACGGCACGCCCCACCCCCAGAAAGCACGCCAGAAGCTCAGGAGGACAACATTCCAATGCAAAACCCCAAATCAGGGGAAAGGGAATTTATTAAACTCCTGGCACGGACTACAAGTACCAAAAGCCCTACAACTCAATGAAACAGTTTTCCACCTCATTTACTTTTTTAACTTTTTTCTATTTTTACTTTTAAAGCTTCCACTTTAAGCTTAAAAATACATTCTCACGGTTTTTCTTCTTTCAATTTTTAGCCCCTTTCTTATCACAACGTGATACCCAATACAACACCCCATAACATTTTTTATTTTTTATTTATTTTTTAATTTTTTAATTTTTTTTAAATTTTTTTCTTTTTTACCCTGAAATTTTTTCAAACACACCCCTGTATTTTCTGCTTTTGTTGTTCCCTCTTGTTTCCCTATTTGCTCCCTCCGTTTTTCCCTTTCTTCTCTCCTCTTTCCTTTATTCTTTCTTTTACATGTACATGTAGATAAAAGCTCCAAGTCAATCCCACATCCCTATTCAATACTACCCCTATATACAATCGGTTCTAAGCCCCCTAAACTTTTGAAATTGGGCTCCTCCAACAATAACAACAAGACAAACTCGGGAGCCTCTGAAACGCATTTCTTGCCCACAAGGAGTGTCTGCCCTCACCTTCCCACTCTAGTTTGTCAGTGTATCTGTGCAATTGTCTTTGTTTTTATATTATATAAATACTGGTCTTGGGCATCATATAGGTTGGACTTCACTTTTTGATCTCTTCATTTACCCTTGATAACCCTTTTCTTTATCCTGTAACAGTTTTGTACCATATAAATCCTATCACTGGGCCCCGATCTGGCAGGGGTGTCTTTTCTTGCTTCCTCTCTTCTGTTTTCTTTTCTCTTTCTCCTCCCTTTTCGGTGGTGAACTCTGGTTGCTCCAAAACCTTCCAACGACCAATCCACCTAGATAGTGGCTCATATATCTAGCCATATACCCCCTCAACCACTCCTTGCCACAATGACTCAGAGAAGGAACACCCAACAAAAGAAGAACCCTGAGACTGCAACCTAGGTCACAGAATTACTGGAAATGAACATAAACAATATGACAGATATGGAATTCAGGGCAGCAATAATCCAAGCAATAGTCAATTTAGAAAAGAACATTAGTCTCAAAGTGGAAGCCATAGTAACAGAAGTGAAAGCTGAGGTTAGAAAGGCTTTAGATGAGATGCAATCTAATTTAAATATGCTAACAGCCAGAGTAAGTGAAGCTGAAGATCGTATCAGTGATTTAGAAGACACA